>JACJUY010011574.1:0-24979 GCA_014220935.1 Platorchestia sp. MABIK
TGTTCGCTTTCCTAATTTATTTGTATGAAATTTTTTTTACCACTAAAGTTATTATTACTTGTAAACCATGTTAACAGATTATGTCATTGTCGTCAAAATTTTTAAAAACTTAATACCTATTGTATGTAAACTTTGTGACAACGCCCTCAGTAATTTGATCGCACCGATGTTGTGATATTGAACTCCAATATTATTCGCTCATGGAGTGAGTTTGTGTGTACCCACGAAATCGCACTAGATTTTATACTCTTTTCTCTCATACCTCCTAAGCTAATTTTTGGACAGGAATATCCTTTTAATTTCGACTCTGCATTTCGTTTTTTAAGTTATACATTACTTACTGCTTACTAATTTTAAATGACTGATCACACTGATGTATTCGAAGATATTGACCCAGATCTCAATCCTTTGAACAGAATATATCCAAACCTAAACGACTCTCAAGAGTGTAGGTATACTAATATATCAAAATTCAATGAAACTGTACGAAGAACTCGCCAGGATTTCTCACTCCTGTGTTGGAACTGTAGGTCACTCTATCCAAAAATGGAAGAGATACAATGTACCATTACTGAACTTAAGTATAACCTAGACGTGATTAGCTTCAATGAAAGCTGGCTAGATGACTCAACCAAAGACATGATTAGATTTGAAAATTATCATAGTTACCACTCGCAACGAAAAAACAAGCGAGGCGGAGGCATCAGTACATATATATCTAACCACATAGACTCGAGAACCATAGCAAGTGCAACTATGAATCGGGATCATATAGAATCACTCTTCGTAGAACTGTCGAGAGATGGTAAACGAATTGTGCTTGGAACGGTGTATAGGCCTCCTACAGCCTGTCCTATATCCTTCCTTGATGAGCTAAATCGTATAATTTCTCAGTTCAACAGGTCCTAATACAATGACATAATTATATGCGGTGACTTCAATTATGATTTACTGAAACATGAAAGCTATGAACCAATCTCTAGTTTCCTAAATGCCATTCAGTCCAAATCCTTCCTTCCGATCATCACAAAGCCTACTCGAATATCCTCAGAATGTGCAACGCTGCTTGACAATATCTTAATGACAGACCCAACTGATTTTATTGCTGGAATAATTACTTCTGACTTATCGGATCATTTTCCAGTTTTTCTTATTAAGAAAAATGTCTATATTACTTGCACCGAACCACGGGCTGAAACTTACTCATATCGTAAAGTAAACGCATCAAATTTAGAAGAAATGTGCATCGTTCTAGAAGAATCAATACCAACATTGCACATCCCTCAACACAATGATGCAATGAGCATTGATGAAACAGTAGTAAAGTTGACTGAAACTATAATGACCGCATACAATCAATGTTTCCCAATTGTAACTCGTACAGTTACCCCGAAAAATAAACAAAAGCCCTGGATTACTGGAGACATCGTAATAAATATAAAGAAACGTCAAGCATACCTAGCCCTCCTTTACGAAGGGCGAATATCTAGAGAAACATATAACCGATTCAGAAACTATGTAACAAATCAGATAAGAACATCAAAAAAGAGCTACTTTACGCTCAAGTTTACTCAATTTAAAGCTGACGTTAAAAAGACTTGGCGCCTCCTCAACTCTTGCTGTAAACCGAATAACGCCGATAAAAAGAAAATTGAATATATTGTTCAAGATAATGTAAAATACCATNACTGATCACCTGGAATACATGGATCATCTTCGAGAACACAACTCCTTTTTCTTTACGCCTACCAACTTTTCCGATGGAATTGCGTGCATAAACAACTTGAAAAATAAATCGAGTGGGTTACAAACATTTCCGACAAGAGTACTTAAAATTATTGCAGATATTGTAGCCCCGCTGATATCCAATATTATTAACCAGTCTCGTTTTCTAGGCACTTTCCCGAACTCCCTCAAGGTTGCTAGAGGAACCCCTATCTTTAAAAATGGTGAAAAAGCCTGTGTAAACAATTGTCGACCTACCTCCGTGCAACCAATTATTAGCGAGGGATTCGAGAAAATTGTGTATAAAAAAGTGTACTCGTATTTTGAACAAAAATAATTTCTCTATGATAAACAATACGGCTTTCGTTGTAAAAAATCAACAACACAGACAATATTAAATCATTTACAATTCCTTTATTCAAATGTAGATGAAGGAAAGCCTGTCTTCTCTGTATTTCTTGACTTTCGAAAAGCATTCGATTGTGTGGACCATAACATATTACTCTCGAAACTACATTGTTTTGGCATTCGAGGAGTTGCTCATGATTGGTTCAGATCATACCTAACAAATCAGAAGCAATACGTTGTCATTGACGACGCAAAATCGGACCCACTAACGATTTGCCATGGAGTTCCACAAGGATCTGTTCTTGGGCCTCTCCTATTTCTGACTTTTATCAATGATATTATTTAATCTACATCATTTTTCAAATTCATACTTTTTGCCGATGACAGTACGCTTTCTGCGGTCCTTCCGGACCAAAATCCCACTATGATCGTGAAGAGTATAAATAATGAACTCCATAAAGTTTCATTGAGGCTTAAAGCTAATAAAATAAGCCTTAATATCGATAAAACAAAATATATTACATTCTCATACAAGAAAAATATATCTCTCCCACGCATTAAAATTGGCGAAGGTGAAATCGAAGAAACCAACTCATGTAAATTTCTGGGCATCATTATAGACAAACATCTGACGTTCAAAGAGCACATCGCTCATATTAGTTCTAAATTATCAAAATCCATCTGAATCCTGAATAAAGTAAAACATTTCCTGCCTGAATCAGCTTTACAAATGCTCTACCGAACGCTCATTTCACCATACTTGCAATACGGAAAAGAAGCATGGCACGGAACTGATAAAAATAAAACAAATAAAATTTTTACTCTGCAAAAAAAACCATCAGAGTGGTAAAGAACCTAGAATACAATGCTCACACAAATGATTCATTCAAAAATTTACAAATACTTAAACTCTCAGATCTTTACAAAATCTCCATTTGTAATTCAATTTACAAAACATTAGCAAATTATGGCGACAATAGCCTAAAACAATTATTAACTGCGCAAACTGGTCATCACGACCATTTAACCCGGAATAGAAGTAAATTCATGCTTCCTTATTATTCTAAAGCCCGGTCGCAACACAGTATCCTCTTTGTTGGAACTAAAACTTGGATTTCAATACCTGAGTTCCAAGTTAGCCAGTGGTAATGTCTGATAGCTCAGCATATATTTTACCTTTCAAGTCTCTCAAGGAACGAGGTCTTGTTGCTCACACTCTTGTTTCCACATCCCTTATGAAAAATAATCTAAAGGAGTCAAATCTGGGGAACGTGGAGGCCATGAAAATGGATCACCTCTTCCGTTGAAGCCATGAGAGAGAAATTGTTTTGACAGACAAGATTCAAAGCCTTTAATATCATACAAAATAATTTTTGACAAAATATCAATAGCTAACCACAGGTATATTAGATACAATAAATTTTCCAATTCAGTTTACAGATTGTGTCTATCATGCACAATTTCAAAGCTACTGTAATTTCTCTGAACGGGTCAGTAGTTTGCTTAAGTCGCAACTTGATTAAAAACCTAAAAACGAAGAAAATTCCAAGGAACTTAATCATATTTAATTGGAAAACGTTTCGGAGTCCAGCTCCATCATCAGTTCAAAAATACAATTCATTATGTCTGCAGTAAAAGAAGAAACAAAAATGTTGTAGACAGTCATTAAAACAGATCACGAAAATAAAAAAAAAAATGAAAGCATGTCATAAAAAAGAAACCACAAAATTGCTATTTAGTTACTATTTGCAATGGGTATGAACTATCGGTATTGTTGAGGGCCGGTTTACGTTTAAAAATATGTAACGACTCTAAAATCCTAAAGTCATATGAAGTTGAAGCAGAATCTAAGATTTTGAAGTCTTTGGAGGAAATCGGTACGTTGCATTGTTCTGCGTGATTGCGTATTGCGGAGTGAGAGGGGTGAGCTAATTGGTTTCCAGTACGGAAGCTTCTACCGCGATGTTCCTCCAAAGCCTTCAAAATCTTAGATTCCGCTTCAACTTCATATGATCTTAGGATTTTAGAATCGTTCCATATTTTTAAACGTAAACCTGCTCTCAACAATGCCATAGTTCATACCCATTGTAAATAGTAACTAAATAGCAATTTTGTCGTTTCTTTTTTATGACATGCTTTTATTTATGTTTTTGTTTTCGTGATCTGTTTTAATGAGTTTACAACATTTTTGTTTCTTCTCTTATTGCAGACATAATGAATTGTATTTTTGAACTGATGATGGAGCTGGACTCCGAAACGTTTTACAATTAAATATGATTAAGTCCCTTGGAATTTTATTCGTTTGCATGTTTTTAATACTGTTATTTCAAATTGCAACACGACTTTATGGACACTCTGCATATTAATGATGAAGCGTAGTTGCCAAAATTTTGGAGGATTGAGGGTTAGCTTGGTAACACTGACAAATCTCTTTTACATTAACTTAAGTGTCGACATCAGCAAAGGCCAGGAGGTCACGTCCAGAACGGAACAATTTTTTAAGACATAATTGTCTGTGTTGATCGCTGCAATATTAAGATTGAATTGTGCGAAGGTGTTTCTCTGCTTCTCAACACATGACGACATAGAAGGTGAGTGGAGAGTGATTTCAATGAGTGGAATAATTCCCCTCAATATTTTTCCACCAATTTTGTTTGTTATATTATTTACACTAGAGAGCTGCGTCCTGGTGACAAAACGTCGGAGCCAAACTGGAATCGAACCAGGGACTTTCGTATCAAAAGTCTTCTGTCTATTAGTACGCCTCGTATAGTTTGTCTATAAGTGCACCTCGCATGGTTTGTCTATAAGTACCTCTCCTACGGCCCGTTTATAAGGACGTTTTATATTGAGAAATTTTTAAAATCCAATTTGTTGTTTTGAATCTCATGTATCAACTTTTTTTGGAAATAAACGGTCTTTCTTTCTTCCTGTCTTCAATATAGAACACATGAGGGAAATTTGAATGACATTTGCTCCATAAACATTGTTGGACGGGATCCGCTTTGCATGCTTGTATCCTAGTATCTATGTATGTACAGATGTATGTATGTGTGTATATACAAATACATGTATATCCATTCATACACTTACACACAATAGTTTCAGCAAAATTTCTAATGAAGCGACTGCATTTGTCCCATAAATAAAGTATTTTTTAAATTTTTTCCCTATGTTATTGTCAACCATTTGAATGAGAAATCTCATAAAATTGTTGTGTGAGTTAACGCATCCTCTTCTAGGCAGTTAACTCGCTTTCATTTTTTCATGCTAGATCAAAAAGATATTTTTTGAATATCTGCCCTAAAGAACGACGTTGATATTATTCCCTGATGTCAAAAAATTCAAAGCTCATATGTCAATGAACGTGTAAAGTGTAAACTGTCATAAGTGTGTTCACCCTATAAAGTCCATTATCTTTATTGCTTCCATGAATTAATAAACACTATTGAACTTCAATTAACTAGCTATAGGATGCATTTTTATGTATTTTTCTCTCAGTCTGTGTGCAAGCATTGAGCTGGACTTTCATAGCACCTATGTATGTTTTATCAATTAAAGACATTTCCATCAAGACATTTAAAAAAATTATGTAATTTTATTTAATATATTAGCCTTATATTAGATAAATGTTTTCTTCCCTTATTCACGTCCTAAAATGGTTTTGCTAGCCATGTGTGGGGCAATTTATTATTTCTGACGCTCGTGAGCAAATTATGACTGCCCTACCTATAGTGGTTAATTTCACGTATTACTCCAATTGTGTTGTACATGTCTTGCCGTTGTAGAACAATCCTTTTTTGTTTCTGACTCTGGTAGACTCTTTTCTGCCACTATTTTTAGCGTAGAAATATCATAAATTCGTGGTGTGATAAAAACATTGTCGACGAGTCCATTGATTGGCATACTAGTAGTAAGAGTGAAAATGTAGCTCTGAACTTCAACGTCGTTGTCTTAGACGTAGAATTGTTTTAAATCCACCCGTTTTACTTTTAAAAATAATTCCTTAAGCCGCCAGTTCCTGAACTCTTATTTCAATGTGAGTGTGCACTAAAAAATGTGTTTTCAACAATGCATCATAACTGAAATGATGTCTTCTTTTCTAATTGTAGTTACATACATTCTCAAAGCTAGATTAAGCAACAATAGGAAAACATTGCCCTCAATCATTTGTTTCGATTGGTGACATGGGTATTACTGTACTCGTGGAGTGTAATAATTATTACAGTCCACCATAACGGCATAATCATACGTCCTGTCTATGGATGTCAAAAGTTAAACTTAAATAAACTATTTCAACACTTTTCAATTTTATTCACTTCTAAGCAAATACAGAATTGTTAAAGAATAGTAAGAAAATTTATTTCCGGATCACATAAAAATTTGCAAAATCGGAACTTATTCGGTTACGTCTGAATGAAAGTCCTGTGTGAAGTTTAGAAGGAAACTTTGCACGAGATTGAACTTCTACGTTTCAAACATCACTGAGGAAATAATGATGGGTAAAATTTATCTTTCATGGGCTCCTCCACTCGTACATCTATCAGCGTAGATATATGAATATGGTCTCTTTGATGAGAATATTTCACGGTTTTGTATAACCTGCTAGAGCGTTCAGTGACCACTGTACACCGTTCAATACGAGGAGTTGAAAAGGCGCTGGTGAGGAAATCTCAGCCGTGATTCCCCACTCTACCCAGGTGTCGGATGTGGGTACCAGATTGACCGGGGGTATTCGTCATTGCGCCCTGTTGTTAGTTATTAGGCATTTGAAAAATCAATATACAAGATGATTTTTATCGTGCTTGATTGGAATGATAATTTTTTTGGAAAACCTGTTTTCACTGTTTTTTCTTTCGTTTCCTGTTTTATTATTGATGAATATACGATGGCTTACCTCATCCGCCATTTAAAACGCAATTCTCCCACGAGTACAATAAGCATACAAGATAGTTCACTCATAAATTACTTCGCTTGCACGTTTACATCATTCCTCGGCCGGAACTGCTCCAAGCAGGTAATTCCAGCGCATGGAAAAGTTACCCCTTCTTGTTGGTGCAAAAAGTTGCCTCGGGAAAGGCCGGGGCAGACCGACCTGGCAGCTGGAGGCACCTGAACGACCTTGCTTGTTGCGAGGTAGAGCGGGCGCATCTTCCTGGGACACTTGACGCTGGTGTGGGGCTCAGTGTGGCTTTTGAGGTGCTGAGGTTAGCAACACAGCCGGGCACTGCGCTGCTTCGTGGGGAGAGCTTGCTTTCCGCGGTGTCGCTGCTCCAGCACCGGCTCGAGTTGAGTGCAGCGCGGTCGTAAAATAGGTTTTAGGGTTAACCTTAACGAATCCACTGTATCATGGACACTTAAAATGATGCTGACCGTCGTACGAGTATTGCCCATGCGTGTGGTTCTTCCAATCTTGTCTGATGGCAAGATGTCCTTCTAGGAAATCTGGTGAGCTGTAAGGACGGACTCCCATGTAAGTGAATCTAACGTTAAAAACTTGCTTCTTCAACTGTTATTGGCACCTTTATTAAAAATAATTTATTTTCATTTAATACTTTTACAAAAGCTTTCAGTCGAGATCACTGAGTAGGGTGTGCACACCTCCAAATTGAAGGGAGTTAGCAACTCGAACATGTTTACATCTGAAATGAACGCAGCTACAGGAATGTTTGATTCGACTGGAGCGAAGGAATGATAGTAAGTTAAATTCTTTAAAATGAACGATTTTGGGGACTTGAAACAATCATCAAAGTAGCATTTTTCATTCTGTATAGACAAAAAATCATGCCCCACCGTCAAAGACATCGTTCTTGACCAGTTTCGTGCCCCAGGAGAACTTCTGGGACCGCGTCCGCACCCACGCTGTGGCTCAGGCCTCGCTGGGGAACTCTGTTTTGATGGTACAGGCGAGGCCCAATAGAAAGCCATTGTAAATGATGATTCTCAGGGAAGTTGGATAAAATTATTTTATCAGTTAACGCTTGAAATTCATTTTGCAAGATTTTGCTTTAGCTTTTTTGAAAAAATATCATTGATTAAGAAAAGCGGCAACATCAAATATCATAGTGATGATGCGTGGACATAAAAAATGTTGTCATTATTTCGTTGCTTGCTAGCGGCCACACCTTACTGATGTATAACCAACATGGGCTGGATTTTCACACCACAGATTTCGTAGCAGCGGAAGTTCTTTGAAGTGAAATTAGATCTTATTTCATTTCTAACTGTTCCGCAACAACAAAGTAATTTATCTGATTATTCACGCTCAGGAGACCTCGATGTAACGGTCAAACTGACAGTTGTCTTACTAACTGGCTGTTGTCTAACTGGCATTACCAACAGGCCATTGCCAAACTAGGCATCATGTCACTCCGCTACGTCATAAAAAATATTAAAACTGTGCCCTGATTGAGGGATGAATTCTTTCTTACACGTAAGTGTTCGCGCGTCATTCACGCAGCTCATATGCTCTCAAATGCGTGAAATTTTGTTCCCTATAAGATAGTGTTCGTAGAAGCGACCATCAAACTAATATCGCTGCATTCAAAATCCTTCTGACATCCTAGCTACCAAGACCGGCTTCACGAGATGCTGAGGCGAGGATGAGCGACCGTGAGGGCTGTGCTGGTCATTAGGCAGTAGCAGTCTTTTAACTAGTGTGCTAGTGAAAGTCACTAAGTACTGTCACTAAGTACTGAAATCACGTACTAGTCATTCACACATTTATCGCGCGTTTCAGTAGTACTTTCAAATTGAGGAGTGGGCGAGCTGTGTTCTGGCAGACCTGCTGCTGCTGGTAGTGGTGGTGGTGCTGCTGCTAATGCTGGTGCTGCTGGTGCTGCTGGTGCTGCTGCTAGTGCTGCTGCTGGTGTGTCTGAGGCGCCCAGGAAGAGGAAGGGGACGGGGGAGGGGCTGCGAGCGATGGAGGAGGGAAATTAAAAGTGGAGTTCTACAAACAAACAGGCCAATACAGAAAGCACTTATAAGTGGAAATGTCCTATTTTGATACAACACGACGCTAGAGCCAACTTGCGCTTTTTCATTTTGATTTATTCTCAGAATACATAACCGTGAAGATTTTTAAAGCTAGGAAATTTGACCAGGCTTTTTCTTCTAAAACACATTTCGAAATCGATTAATATTTCAACTTTGCACTATCTCGGTGAACTCGTTACTTGCTGAAAAAGATAGTTGAAAACAAAAACGGAGTGTCAAGCAAAGTTGCAGAATAGAATTAACTAGCACATCTCCCTCTAGGATTGAATTTTCGGAAAATTGCGCAGCTCTGTTGACTCGCTAATTTTGTCGTACAATACCGCAAAGCTTCGTGTCGGCCACTGTGAGCACTCCAGGCCGAGTCAGAGACGGACTTCCGGGGAGAGGTAAGACGGAGGCAGGAGTGCGACGCGATCGCTTTAAGAATTAAGTCATAACGAGGAAATGCCCAGCCTTACGTTGTCGTAGACCTGCCGAGGCTTTCTGACCATCATGGTGATGTCACAAGCAATTCATGACGCACGTGGGACAGGATGTGGGCAGAGGAAAGAGTCGCCTGCAATGGTCCAGAGTGGTTCCAGAGTGCGCGTTACGTGAGGCGCTGGTCACAAGCTGCTCGCGTCCGCCCCTTAGGAGCTGCCGGCGGTGGCGCCCCCACTAATGCCGGCACAGCAGGCCACGCGTTGTGTACTCAGAGCTGACAAACCATGTTCCTAATGAAGGTGGGGACAAATGTACGCAACACTGGCCTCTTCTGTGCAGCGAGAGCGAGTCGGGGCGATTTGTTCGTATGCAAGAATATAATATCGAATGTTGTGCACGTGAGTGATTGACGAGGGGTTGTTACGTCTATCCATTCGTAAGAATAATATAACAGAATGCTGGTAAATGCGTAAGAAGTGCGACAAACGGCTGTTCACATGCGCAGCGACGGCGCCAATGTCCCACACAGTGAAGTGCTCACAGGGGAGTGCGCGCTTCCTATTCTGTAAGCGAGATTCCACTCTCGCATAAGAAAACATTTATCGAAGTTATTTATTGCATTGCGTAGTTTTGCTTAATTTTGAATTAACATAACACAAGATAATCATGCGTCTATTTCTTTAAGTATTCATTGCAGCACATGCCGATCAATGAAAATATTTGACGATGTCGTCATATTGAGTATATAGTCAAGTAAACTTCCATAGACAAAGTAGTCTTATTTCACCCTTCCGTGACAACGTTGAACGTTGATACTTCCTTGTCATTTTAAATATTAAATTAATATTCTGTTCCTCCCATAATGCAAATTTCATTCAAGGACCTCTGCCATGCGAACACGTATAATATTTACAGAGGGTCATTATACCAATGTGTTCGCTTGAACGTTTGAATGTGTGATGGACGGGACTGCTGCTCGTCAGTTGCAGCACGCTGCGCCCTGTGTGCTGTGGAGGAGAGGAGGCAGGCAGCAGCGCTGCGCTAGTCAGGACTGCTGCAGGGACTCCGTGCTGGCGGAACTGCTGCGCGGACCTGCAGGGCGCGCTGTGCTCCAGCTGGTTGTCAGTAGGTACTTACTCACATTGTGTAGCTTATAGTCTTCGTGCTCGGCTTATCAAGACAAATGAAATACGTTGACAAGAATATGAACTTGTAACCGCAGAATTTGCGAACGATCTCATGAAGCATGTAGCGAAGCGTTTTTGGGGCGGAATCAGGAATTGATGTTGTGAACTTAGGAGCTGGTGGCAATTGTGGTGTTCGAGTGACGATTTTCTGAACTTCCGAAAATCGTGGACTTGAAAGAAAGTTTTAAATTTTTCGAATCGAGGGAATTGGAGCAGATTTCCGTACTCGTGGGAATCGTGAGAATTGCAAAATTGGAAGGGATTTTCGCACACTTCGACGCCCCGTCACTTGACACTCATCGACTGCCGTAATTGTGGGAAGGTTCCGCAGCGCACCTCGCTCTGCCAGGCAGTAATTAATGAGGATTTAAATGCACCGCCACCGGCGCGTGGGAGTGGGTGGTGATCTTTTGAAGCTCGCAAGCGTCATAGAGTGTGAAATTGCATCATTTTATTCGAATTAATTCTGCCTGTAGGATATTGCATAATGGGCTTTGCAAATGTAAAATGTCAAACAATGTTTATATAAATGAGTATGTGGGATGAATATTAAATGTTGAAATTAATTTTCAAATGAATATAGCTTGTTAGAGTCAAATTTCTTTGGGTCTAAATACACACGAACAAGTATGTTGGAGGTAAATTGCATATTGTTCATTCATATATATCAGTGTGAAATTCTACTAAGGCATGTCCGGGAGAGACGGTACGAAGTTCGGACAAACATGTAGGCGGAGCTCAAAAGTACACAATCTTAGTAAGCATGAAGTACATTTCTAGGAGATTACATAACCCAGTGTACCTATATGTGAAGAATGTACGTGCATCTGAAAATGCGGATGTATGTGCGCAAATGACGCATGCCAGCGTAAAATGACGCACGACGCACAGTGTGTCAGCATTAAATGGTATATGACGCATGACGGAGTTTAAGGGGTGTACGATATATGACAGTGCTAAGTGGTACATAACATGAGCGTTAAATATAGCATTTGATGTCTATGTGTCAGTATAAAATGCCATCTAACACAAATGAGTTTTAAATACGTAATGACGTATGTTACGACTAAATAATGTATGATTTTCTATAAAAGATATTTTTCATTATAAATTACACGATATTTCCCTAGTGAGATTTAGTTCAGGTTGAACTTTAGAGTCAACGGAGTGCATGAGTGAGGTGATGCAGAATAATATCGCGCATACAATCAATTTGATTTACATGAATCCGTCATAAATGAAGCCTCGTGACAAAACGGAGGAATATTAGTTGCAACTTCTCATACTCTTACGCTATTGACCAATATTCAAAATAAACCTAGATGTGAGATATTTGTGAACGAAGAAAGAGGTGCGGATGAGAATTGTTATGATATATCTGTTCAGAATTTACAAAGTATTGATATGAACTGGGTGCCATGAATCAGTCAATTCTATTAAACGCTTTGACATCTAGTTTTATCCTCAGGTAGTTATTCTGAAATAAGTGGAAATAGGACGATTAGTAAATGTTTAAAATATGAGTATTTACGTAGATATAGAACGTAAACTTGTTAAAGGAGACGAACTAGTGGTACTATTGAGCTGCATGCTTTCCCATGGGATGTATACAAGGACTCTAAAATACTCAAATATGAATTGTTGAAAGCAGTGCACGGTATTGAGAAGAGTATTTCCTTCATGGTATTTCACAGCCCTACTCACTGCATTCAACTATTCCAATTTGTGTGTTTTAGAGTCCTTATACTCGTACATATCCCAAAGATAGGTCCGCAGCTCTACAGTCAGAATAGTTCGCTTCCATTACAAGTCTACGCGAAGTTTTGTAGGCCTAATCTTTCTGTCAGAAATTGACAAAATCTATTTTCCTTTGTTTTAGAATGACTACCTGAAGATTGAGCAAGTTGCCTAAACATGTTATCAAAAAAACTGATTCGTGGTAGCTATTTTATATCCAGGTTTTTCGAATTTTCGATAAAAATGATTCCCATTCATGCTGCTATATTCGTTCTCAATTTCCCTAAATGCAGTTGATTGAGGAGTGGTTACTTTCCTCCAACTGGCTATTGATAGGTGCAGAGGAAGTAAATGGTATCAAGCTTTCGCACTCTTCTTTGTTAACAGGAGTCTCCAGTGGATGCTGGTAGACCAGTTCTTTGCGCGTCCAGGTCAAGTCTAGTCTTCATACATATACATTACAGTAAGCTGTATACATTAAAGTATACTGTATACATTACAGTATGCTTGTATTATGCGTTGTATACTCGTAGAGTTTGTAAGTTCCGTATTCTGAGTTTAGTATACTCGTTCAAATGAACTGTTTAATTGACGCCCTACTGCTATATGTATATTAATCGATAGATTCAAATTTTTGTGTTCTAAAATATTATAACATATTTATTATGGGCACACTTTTTGTATCATATTAACGATTTTTGAAGGGTTGCACCTTGCAGGTAATGGACAGCATACCTTCAAAGAATTGGGTTGTAGAGAAAAAACTGGTTAAAAAAGTTATTTTTGCTCCGATTGATAACTTTGTACAATATTGTAACAAATGTAGTTAGCGTTTTCTTGATTGCAGATTGTTTCTAGGATGCATACGATTTAGATAAACGTAAACGTTCTACAAAGAAAATGTTGATGTTACTCATAGAGGTTATAGTTTTATGCTACTAGAATATGAAAAGTGTGCCTAAGAATTTTTTCCCAAGGTCATACATGAGACGATACGCTTTTGAGATTAAGGTACTAAATTCGCTAAAACAAACTTTGAAGAAATATGAGCATGACATCAGACGGACGCAAGGCGCGCGTTATAATTGCCCCAACACGTAAGATCAGGATTGAACATCTCTTAGCAAGGTCTCGCGCAATTGACGGTAATAAACTCGTATTAAGGCACATAAACTGATGTCTAATTGTCCTGGAAAGAACGCTAGGATATGACGAATTACTAACGAGAACATCCGTTGTTATTGCGCAACAGTGATGGCCCTGGTTTGAAATTGGAGATATGTATTTGACTTGAAGCAGATCTAGACACTCTATTTGGCTGAGAATAAATCATAACAATCTCACTGAGACCAGATCAAGACCTTCTCCATGGCAAATCAAGACACTGCGACACACTTACCCCACACTGCGTGTGATGCAGAGGTTCGTGAGTGTGAGCGCAACGTTCGCAACATGCAAGTGATGAATATGAGAATTACAGACGCTTCGTTTCACTGACTTTGTATTCTTAATAATGCGCTTAAAATAAAAGCAGCGAATGAGATGACAAGTATTTATATGAACGAATCGGGCTAAATCCCATCATTAGCTGAAGCAAAGGGAAAAGCTATTTCATACTTAGGACAAATTAATAAAGTTCATTAATATACGATGACTAGAAAAAAAACATAGGAAAACACTACTGCAGGTGGCTTTTTGACTGCCGGTCTTCTTTTACAAGGATTGTACGGCAAACCACGTACACACATTGGTAGAGCTGTCCTCGCAGTCTAAATTCGAAAACTTATAGCAAAAATGATGGAATGGAGCTTATGCATTCATCATTCCATGGTGAGTTTACGCAGCCTACAATTAATGGTCCTGTTGATGAACTACCCAAATTCCTCGTACCTGGGCTCAAACTTTTCTCAGTGAACAAGAACACTGTAAAGATTTGTAGAGTTTTCCTTAAGAAATTTTCCATCTGAACAAAGTCAATTCGTTTCACATGGTTTTATTTTCTATTGAGTGCTCTTTACTGCTATTCCGCTTGCTGAGACTGAAGACATTTACCTCTCCAAATTATGGATTGATATTTATTTCTGTATCTGAAACTGTTAATAGTGCATGGAGCTACATTTCAAGTTACCATTGAAATTATCTGTTCTTTATTCGTTTTTTATACTTAATGACCATCTTTTGCTCCCATCAGACGGACTTGTTACGGGATTGTCTTTTGAATCAACCTTCTCGGATTTCTTATGTGCTAACACGGAAAAACTCAAGTGAATGTATTATTGAGTGTTAGCGTATCTTAGTCATGACAGCCTTTTAGTTGATGGTACTTTTATACTTTTTCATGAAGAAATGTGCAGCACGAACAGCACGAACAGGTTGTACAGCACGAACATTGCATTTCACCTGTGGGCGTCACAAACAGCACATTGGCCGGGGCGGTTGCATGAGAGCATTTCTGGGAGCTGTGAACATCGCATAGTTGAATTGCTGTACCTCACTAGTCAGCTCAGAGCCCTTCCTCAATTGTTTCGATCATATTCTTTGATCCAGTTCGTATCCACGTACTTGATGAACGCCTAGTAAATAAGGTCCCTTTTCCTACTTAGTGCTCGCGCTTCAGTTTGTTGCTTCAAAGCGGTCTAATGTTAACGCGCAAAGATATATTTTTGCTAAATAATTCCCTACATTCATCTCATCCTCTCTTGTGCCTACTTAGGTGTGTAAAGTTTTCAACCTCTTGGTGGAGTTTTCAGCAAATATCAGCATCTTAAGGAAGGATGAATAATTCTGATTACTTGAAGTTGTAAACCTCCCAAGCCTGTTCTTGGTAGCGAGAAGATGTGGGAGTGGTCAGGATGCCGGTCATCGTGACGATCACGAGCACAAACAAAGCAATTTGGAAGTGAGTGTTTGTGCAATTAATGTGCTTCACGAGCTCGCTTAATGCACACTACGCACGGACCAGGATGCGTGTTTGTCTTGAAGTCAACAACTTTTTGAAAAGATTCGTCTCAAACACGAAAGGAAGATTGCACTTCAACTTATTCTGAACTCCATTACCGAATTCAGATAAACTTGTGTACATGGTATAATAACGGATAACAGTCGCCGTTAACGCAACAACAGAGTTAGTGCTGGACTGCCTGCGTAATGATGGCGAGAGTCGGACGTGTGCGACGAGTTGGGAAGGATGACCTCAGTGTGGGTGCCCACAACGTCGTCCAGCTCGGCTCGACCTTGAGGAGGAGGCACTTTGCGGTGGCTTGTGTGCTCACACATTCCTTGGGGCAATTCTCATCGATGATGCGGGGAGTGGGCCTCAATAACTGAAATTCTTTAGAGTATGTTTATTCTTCAAGTAAAATAGAATTGCATCACTGACATGAATGAAAAAAATGTCCCTGTTATTTAGATGATATTTATTATTAAATTGGAATTACCAACGATGTGGCATATATACAAGATTATAAGCCCAGGGTTTTGGGCTTTGGCTGGTTCAGACCTCTAGAAGAAGTTCATTTCTTAAGAGGGGGTTTTATTTATCACCCTCATAATCAGAAATTCTTTTATGGTTTTCACCGAAGATGAATTGATAAATTCTAAAATTTCTCCCATGAAATCAGTTTGATCTCTGTATTGAATCATCTTTATTCGAATGGAATGTTTTTTTTCATTATGTAATTTGTCTCACATCATTTATCAGGAAAGTGCGTACATTACGTTGCCGCTCATCGCCAACAATATAAGTACGTTTGCAAATTCGAAGCCATTGTAATGTCATTTACATTTAACATTCATAAATTTATTGAGTGACTTGCTTAGACATTTATTTAGAAAATATGTTCTCATTAGTTCGGAGTTGAGGAAGTTCATCACTCAGTAGACCCATTACTCGGGATGTTCATAACTAATGGATTTATAACTCAACAATTTTTCGAACTTTCATTTTCTCTGAATTAAAGTATTTACCGCACTCCTGAAGTGAGCGAGGCATTGCTCAAATGGACAAGGGAGAGTGAAGATTATACGCTCCTTTTTGATATCAGTGTTAGCATGCGAGAAAAAATACTTAGGAGCTTCCATTTGAGTAATTCATCGCTTAACTAATTAGTTTTTCATCTATAATCCGTGACTGATTGATAGCCAATAAAAATTCACAAATAACCATCTAACGATACTCCACCCAGATTTGTGACTGAACTAATAATTAAGCAATTAAAGCTCACCAACTTACGAATGATTCATTACAAGTAAATAACCTCCAGCTCTCGTAACTACTGAATAAGTGACAAATAATTCGCAACTGGAATCTAACGTTCCAAGCAAAGAATAATTTCTGAGAAAAATTTAACTAACGCTCACCTAGAACTTATCAATTCATTTTGAACTTCCGCTTCAGTTTCATTAAAGATTCATTGATAGAAGTTTCCATAATTCAGGATTCCTCATCAAGATTTATGTTGTGGCTCTATTATACAACACAATTCTTAAGGGCTGTAGAAAATCACTCGTCCAGAATTCATTTTATCGTAAAGGTTGCGCAATAATATTTTTTAGAACTGACTGCTGCTTATTTTGAATTTGGTAAAGTGTATTCAAATTGGGCAAAGTTGTGCCAGAGCTCAAGATTTCTCATTCAGCCCCTTACGCCAGAGGTGAGGGGGTTTGCTCTAGCATGAAAACTCATTGACTTCTATTCTTTTGAAATATCCGTTAAAATGACTTGAAAAACTAATGTTTTAAATTTTCCCAAAAAACTAAGGCCAAAATCGAAAAAGTTACAGGAGTATAATATGTTTTTTTTTTAAATTACACATATTGGCCAAAAATTTCAGAAAAACTGGATCAAAAATTAAAAAATCGCTGGGATGACCCCCTTAACACGTTGACCAACATGGGTTAAACTAAAGTTCAATATTTAACTCAAATTTCAAGTCAGTTGTAGTAAAAAATTTTGAACATAGTAAACATTGACTGGATCGTACTTTTATTTGTCTTTGATCACGTATTTATGAAAATTAAGTCTGTGACTACTGATCGGTCAGCAGCAGTTTGCAAATTCTCTTTGTGTACCACCAGTAGCTCCAATGGCAGTTAACGTGTTAATTACGTGAAGTACGGCTGTTGGTACGCTCTGTTGCAGCATCCTTTAAACGCTCATTTTGTGCAACATCATCTTTTGTGATAAACATCCCGAGAACACTCGTTTTTGCATAACATCATGTTTTGGGACGAACATCCATCAAAATATGGCATCCTAGAATCACACTTAGTCATCAGAAGGCTAAAATTTGATCAATTTTCTACTTAAACGTAAACTTGACATCGAATCCGAACGGGAATATTCACCACGTAAACGAAATTACTCATACAAACAATATTTCTCTCCTCGAACTAAACGCAACGGATAGTATTTACCCAATTTGGATTGCAAATCATAATAAAATTGAAAGCACAGGGCATTTCCGAGTGTGGAAAGTGCAACCGTCATTCAAACTGTTGCCGATGATGTCGGCCGCGAATGGAAAAATTCACAAATTTCTACTGAATTGCGTAAAATAATGACAAAAACCGCGATGAAGTTTAGGCTGGGCCTTCACTTTCAACTGTTTGGAATATTGGGGCCTGCCTCGACTTGGGTGCAGTATACGATGCTCCACTACATGTTTGAATATGTGAGGAACTACCTGAACACATTTGATTTACCAGCGGCTTCGAAGCTGAAAGATTAATAAATACGAGAACAAAGGTTCCAAATTTAATTTTATTTGTCGCCTCAACGCCGAGGAAGAATCTGAATATTAGTAGGGCAATCGTAAGTAACGAAACGCAATACGGCTAATAGCCAACTCAGAATGTTAGTTTTTAAAAAGGACAAATTCGTCCTGAAGTAAATTTATTGATTTAGATTAAAACGCACATTATTTTCAGTGGTTCAAAATTGGGGTGTCAGGCAAGTAAGGTAATGACGGTCTTCAGGCACAGAAAGACTTCTTGTGGAGCTCTCGGGTTCCGGGCATGGGGCAAACGGCGCCAGCAAATACTGACACGGTGCACCAACGGAACTTCGATTTGCCAGCTTATCCTAGCCCTCCGGATGACAGGAGAACCATTCACGCCAAACTGACGTGTTAAGCCGGCACGTTACCAGGGTTACCACCCAGGCAAGAGCAGCCAAAGCGCGACCCACGCCACCAGACTCATCAGCTGCATGTAAAAATGAAGAAATGTACACAAATATACTTTACCCAAGAAGTGTTATTAAACAGAGCTATTCGATAAGTTCAGGATAAGTATAGCAGTTAACTGTCAAAGTAATTTACCTAGATCGGCTGCTGCAGTCCCACAAGATGGCTTAATTCACTACTTAGGTTGAGAAGCACGAAGTGCGCAGTGCGACGCAGCGCCAGCTAGAGATACTGAAAAATAGGTACAAGGTAAGAACGAAGTCTACCATCCTGGTAAATGTGTACAATGACATAGTTCCAGTAATTGACAAATATTAAGAACACGTAACCAACCTGAAGAATTTTATCCTCCAGTGCTCGTAGCGACTATTAGACGATGGGAGTATAGGCGATATAGTGTCGCAATACAGTTTAATAGTTATAAGAAAAGGCAGAAGCCCAATAGTAGTTAATAGAAAATAGGTAATAGGTAATGGGTAATAGCAGTTATTAGTAGTTAATGTGTTAATAGTTTAATAGAGACGGCAGTGCACTGCGATAGGGTAAAGTTGCCCCACTTTTAGAGCAGCGAACACGCCTTTTAGAGGAAAGTTAATCGCGGTTTAAAACCCGCCTTAATCATGCGATTATTTAACGAAAAAGAACCTAAATTTTACACATTCACAACCACGACATGAACTTATTAAACATGCAGGAAGAAGAGCTGGAAACGTTAGGCCTGAGACCGTCGCCAAACTCCACGCCACGAGCCGAGCGTGCTCTCGACGTGCCGACGTCACAGGTTACTACGACCGAGACGCAGCCTGAGCCCGACACAAGACAGCCTGGCTACCTGACTACCTGACACCGCTCCCTTAATATGCGCTGCTGATGCGCGACCTCACCTGCCACGCAGCACCAGCAGTTTACGTTAATAGTTCGGAATTTAAAGTATACCACGAACTAATCTGTGGGGAAATTTCCCCACAAATAAGCTGTAAGTTCCTTTAAACTTGTACTGTATCTGTGCTGTCATACTCAGGGGAGAATCGCTCAAATGTTACCTCAACGCGAGTGAATGGAAGCATTAAGGATATCCTTTGAGCAACAGGAACAGCAGTTTAAGCAATAGTAGAATCACAAGTAAATCATGAGTTTGGTTCCCTGTAGTCAATTCCGTCGTGCATTGTGTTCATTTGAGTGAACAAACGGATGTGCCACGCTCGTACCAGTAATGTTGATCCGTTATTACGATAGAAACGTTTCCGGAAACCTGCATTCGTTCTAAGTATAACTCATTCCATGGGTGGGTTCCGCCGTCTTCTATCCTCTTCCGTATTAGGATGGCTTGAAAAAAATGATGGATTTCTTCTATATTTTCTACAAATTCAGAAAAAGCATAAGGGGAACGGAAATGAAGTAGAAAATTAGCCCTCCCTGTTTCACCTCGAGCAAATGAAAATGGAAAATGAATTGGACAATAGCTTTGGAGGTTCTTCGAAAGGGAAAAGAAGTTGAATTTTTAATGACTTAGTTAATAGCTGAGTTAACATAGGTCAAAGAGGCGTTAGAGATTTTCAAATAAAGTCATGGAGAAATGAGTTTTAATGTTGCTTGCAACAGATGCAAAGGGTAAAATGTGGGTTCCAAGTTGGTGGGAGCAAAGAAATGAGAAAGTTATGACTGAACAAGTGAATGCAGCGAATGTGCAATACCTCGTATACGACTTGGGGCGGAAGACCAGGATCATCAAAGTTGAGCAAACGCTCGTATCCTGCAATGCTATACACAACCAGGCAAGGCGTGCATTGCTTTATTGCATCGGCCGCAGAGCAGCAGGAGGGGGTGAGGGGCGTGTGGGAGTTCGCCAATCATGGACAGCGCGTTATAAAAGTATGGCGATCTTTATATTGCGTCTGGTGTGCGAAAAGCATTAAATTCTCATTTTTATCAAGTTGACTGTAAAGATTTTTTCGTACATTTTCAGCCTGATGATGTTAGTCAGAAAGTAGAGTCGTCTTTTATAGACTGACAGTGATATCGAATTTTACAGCTTACCTGTGCTTTAATATAATGCTAAACAATTTTCTTCGTATTATATCACTTGAAAAACTGAAAAAAATTCGTAAGGTTGAGAAATTGGAAAATAAATGTTGATACGTCGATACCCTCTAACCAGCACGCGATCAATTTTCTCACAAAATAATTAACACAATTCAGAGCCGCCGTAATTCATCTTTATGAACACCGCGCCAATCAGTTGAATTTTTAAGTGTATCCTCATCGTAAATCGTAAATTTTAAATTGATATTAGCTTCCTAATTCAAAATTCCCCTCAAACCGAAATTCTAAAAACTATACTTTTCTGTTGAATGAAGTTGTCCCACAATATTGGAACAAGAGACAAAACTTTGCAAAGAAGAAAAACGAGATAATTCAGCTTGCAAAATTTGCGCATTATTCTACTTGGAAGAAACAGAATCCATCTGTGTGGTACATACCGACGAGCATGACCTTTTCTTGCGCCTGGTAGCGGTAAGCTAATTTTCCGAGTTTCCTTTCTTTCACCGGGGTTGCGTAAAGCACCTCACTCAACGCGAGGAATCTCAATAAGGCAAATTGCGTCACTGACGCTAGTGGCGGCGGCGGCAGGGCAGTTCGGCGTTGTTTACAGCGCTGACGCAGCCACGGCGGCCCCGGGGCCAATGCCTCATGCCTGCGTGCGAGGTGCTGGTGGAACTCACCAAGTAAATGGACTGCACTGAGTTTGCTCATTTAACTCCTTCTTGAGAAAATGGGCTCAGAATTTCTGTTTTTACAGTAACAAGCTAAACCGATTTTGCCGTGGAAAACTGAGTGCAGGATTTTCATTGTTTCGAAAATCAGAATATCTTTGAACCTCCATAAATTCTCGTAGAATTAAATTCATTCTATCAACAGCAAAACAATGATAATTTGATCATGAAGAGATTGATGTAAAAGCTAACGTCGTAGGTGAAAAAAACACCGCTATTTTTTACGAGAGATTCATTAAGTTTTTTTTTGCTCCGAGGAGCTGCAAAACCGGTATTGCCGCGTGAAATAATATTTTTTTTAGTTTTTTTTTGGCAGGGAGCTCTACGAGAACTTCGCAAGCCAGCGAGGTGTTGGCAGTCCGAGTGTCCGCAGGACTAACAATTGGTAAAAGTTACGTCCTATGTTCAGCAAATAAACTTACTCAACACACGTTCATTGATTCGCGTAGTCTTATTAACTTTATTCATGAACTATCACTTTGGATCTTCTCTGAAGCTTCTACCTGCAGGAAGTGTCGAGGTACACCGAGTCAAAGAATGTTTACCCTCCATGATCGTGTACTTTATGAACGACGTAGGCATTGTAATGCATGTTGCAAGAGTATACTACGTAATGAATAAGCGAGAGTCTCCCAGTTAGGGAATTATTATTTACCCAAAAATGATAATTCGTGTGTGAAGTTTATAAGGGAGGAAAATCAAATTCATTTCACGGGGGTTACCAAGAGAGGCTGAAGAAGCGCTCAAAAACAAAACAAAAAAAGAATTACTATGGAATGAATCATCGAAAAAAGTATTTGTGTACGCACAAACAACAAAAATTCCCCGCGCCACCCCTGAAAAGAGAAAATAACGACGAGCTATTTAAAAAATCATTTATTGAAAAAGCCGAAACAGCAAAAAAACTGGACCTCATATGGAGCAGCTGAGTGTGTGGATTTGTAACTGGCATCGGAAGGGCATAACGTGTGGGCCAGCTATTTAGTTCTTGCGACATATTTCATATAAATTTGCCAAGAGACGCTAGAAAGAGTATTTTCGTTTCGCCAGAATTAGCGATGGAGAAAAGTAAAGAAAACTCCCTCCAGAGATCCAATTCAATCAAACTCCGTACATCACTTGCTTAAGCTTCAAATGCGTGCATAACACGCGAAATCGCTTCTTGCAACTCCGACTCAATTTTAACTTTTATATTTAGACTTATTTATTTTGTCCAATCAACAAATATTTACTGCAATGTAAATTCACTTCCAGTCAATGCTATGATAATCAGCTTAGTTCCTATTTGAACTCTTAGAGGTTCTAGAAAGTTTCACAAAAAACCTCAAAGAATAAATGCAGGGCAAAAGGGTCAAAGCTCAGGTCTCAGGAGAGGAGTTTAAAGGAGAAATTACAGTTAAAATTACTTGAGATTTGCACTTCGTGACCGAGGGCAGGAATATTTCTCCGTTTTAAAGCAAAAGTGAAATATGGCCTGTGAAGGTCGGTCGCTCTGTGCATGAGCGTCTCGGACGCGCTCAAGGGAGATGACCTGCGTGATGCCCCCCGATGGCCTCAGGTGAGTGTCAGGTGCCAGCTAAGTGAGGCGCTGGTCAGGTGAGTGTCAGGTGCCAGCTACGTGAGGCGCTGGTCAGGTGAGTGTCAGGTGCCAGCTACATGAGGCGCTGGTCAGGTGAGCGTGTCAGGTGCCAGCTACGTGAGGCGCTGGTCAGGTGAGCGTGTTAGGTGAACGTGTTAGGTGCCAGTTACTCTAGGTGGCGATGGTAGGTTAGCACGTACAGTCAGGTGACATTTTGGCCAGTCAGGTGACATCTTGGCCAGTCAGGTGACATTTTGGCCAGTCAGGTGACATCTTGGCCATTCAAGTGACACCTTGGCCAGTCAGGTGACATCTTGGCCAGTCAGGTGACATTTTGGCCAGTCAGGTGACACCTTGGCCAGTCAGGTGACACCTTGGCCAGTCAGGTGACACCTTGGCCAGTCAGGTGACATTTTGACCAGTCAGGTGACACCTTGGCCAGTCAGGTGACACCTTGGCCAGTCAGGTGACACCTTGGCCAGTCAGGTGACATCTTGGCCAGTCAGGTGATGGCTTAGCCAGTCAGGTGACATCTTGGCCAGTCAGGTGACATCTTGGCCAGTCAGGTGACATGTTAGCCAGTCAGGTGACAGCTTGGCCAGTCAGGTGACGGCTTAGCCAGTCAGGTGACATCTTGGCCAGTCAGGTGACATCTTGGCCAGTCAGGTGACATCTTGGCCAGTCAGGTGACATGTTAGCCAGTCAGGTGACAGCATGGCCAGTCAGGTGACGGCTTAGCCAGTCAGGTGACATCTTGGCCAGTCAGGTGACATCTTGGCCAGTCTGGTGACATCTTGGCCAGTCAGGTGACGGCTTGGTCTGTCACGTGACGGATCAGAAATGTGCATAATGACGTGCCATCTCCCATGGAACTGTCTAGTGAGTTGTGAAGTTTTTAGTCCTGGCTTAGTCACGCGTCAATCAAGTCCTTGGTGACTTCCAACCTTACGCGTCAACTCGCTCGTCAACCTCACACGAGACTTTGGGTCAACTTTTCAAACAATTTGTGTCTTCGTAGCGGTAGAGTGGGCAGCGAAAGTTCTGCTGTAGATTTTACTCACATAGATGCCAACTATTTTTCCCAAAATCTTCAAGTTAAAATGTTTTTCAAATTCAATGAGTCCTGAGCATCTGGCAACCCTGCAAGGTAGTCAGTCCCGTTATTAAGTTTCCAAAATTTGCTTCGAAGCTTTAACTATATTTTTCATCGAAGTGACTTTTCTTAGTTATTCTTTAGTGAATGTTAGGTACTTTACTATACGGGCATGTTAGTTTTTGATTTTTTCAACTTCATGTTTTCCAGTTTTTGGTGTGATCGTATTGACAACCTATGCACATCTAGGTTTGATTCTTACATTATTGTGAAACAGCTGCAGTTGTATTTTCAACAAAGAATAATCTCGAAGCCGAAAACGATGTAAATTTCAATTTTGTTAAGCCTAATGGAAAATAGTGAATGGATGTGTTTCAGAAGATATAACTGTTAAGCTGCATTGCAAGCTTCCCTTCATATTGAAATTTTTCCACTTATTCATGCTAATGCTAAACAATCTTGTTTAATATAGGTAAGAATTATTCAATGTGTGGTTGAGACTGAAAGGAGAACCACGAATGTAATTTAATCAAATTTTGTGGTAAAATAATTTGAATAGAATAAGGTGTTGCACAAATTTTCGTAGACACAAACTTAAAATCGATTGTCACATCTAGGTGAGAGCAGGAGATGTGCCAGTGAATGAATATCGCGTCAAAGAATGAATATCGCGTCAATGAATGAATATCAGAACCACCGAGACTGTATGATGAGCACAACCGCACACTGCCAGCGCAGTGAGGGCGGCAGCGCCAGGTGCCAACATCCAGCATTCAGGTCACAGTACCGCCATCGCACAGCACACAGTCACCGTCATCACACAACGCACAGTGACCACCATCACACAGCACACAGGCATCGCCATCACACAATACACAGGCACCACCATCACACAGCACACAGGCACCACCATCACACAGCACACAGGCACC
>JACJUY010011577.1:12136-24974 GCA_014220935.1 Platorchestia sp. MABIK
TTGTAAACGGTTATAACCATGCTAATGTATGTTCCAGTTACGTTAAGATTTTTTACGAAAATCAAATGTACCCTAACTACAAAATAGATGAAAGAGTCTTTAAGAATATAATACGCACTTTTGTCAAGCCTGTTGATAGGAATACCAGACTAAAAATTTTAATTTATTACAAAACCGCAAAATCAGTAACCTTGTTGTAAAAAACAATATTTTAATGTCTGCGGTCGGTGATCTAGATAGGGCCAATGTAATTTATCAATTTAAATGTATAAGGAGAGAATGTATGTCTCTCAACAACTGTTACATTGGCTTGACTAGAATGACCCTTGAACAGCGGTTAAATGCACATAAGTATCAAGGCTCCATTTTTAACCATTTCTGTATTCATCACAGCTCCAAGCCCTCTAATGAAGATCTCTATCCAGCTACTAAAGTATTGTATAATGTCCGTAAAAAACAGCATATTCAAATTATTGAAGCCTTACATATCAATAAACTTAAACCTTCCCTCAATGAAAATATGAACGATTTTTTTGCTCTGAAATTGTTTAAAAAAACCGCGCCGTAAATTGTTGGAACAACCGTTGCAGTCCACCATTTTGCTTTATTCTTCGGCCAAGTGAACATGTCTTGAGAATAGTTGGTCTTGGTATTTTACATCCATGTGTGTTTTGGTATTAACTTTATTAATGGTCTGTGTTTTTTCCTGTGTGATTGTATCATTTCTATAGAGTGACCAGTTTTCTTTTTGTCTTTTCAGCCTGATGATGATGCCAGAGGCATTGAAACATTGCATTTTACCTATTGACTATAGGGTGATTTAGTGATTTAGTGTGATTTAGATTAGATTTAGATTATAGTGTGATACTATAGTGTGATTTAGTAAAATGATAAGCAATTTGCTGAGAATTTTAACACGTAATGAACTTCAAAGAAGAAATTTATTGTTACCCATGTCCAATATGTTTTAAAAAATCCTATTTTTATAGTAAAAATTTAATTTAGAATAAAAATAGAATTCCGCTGTTCCCACGGTTGTATCACATCGAATGAGACCGAAATAACGCTTCTATGTTGAAAATTTTTGAAGAAATGTGGTTATGCAAAAATTTACATCTATATACCTATACATGTTCACACAACTTTTTTTTTCTATAGCAAAAAACAAAAATTTTTGTAGAAACAAATATGTTCAGAATTCAATTTTATATATCCTAACTCATTTTTGTTCACCTAGTTGCAATAGAAATGCAAAAACAGAAACTAGAAAATTAATCTAGGATTTTCCTAGGGAAGAAATTTTTTGCACAAATGCAACAATAAATTTTTTTATTTTTTGAAATTCAAAAAAATCATTCGCTACAAGGTTTCTACAGTCCTTCCGTGTTGAATGAGACCAAAATCGCGCCTCTACGTAAAAAATTGTATAAGACCATTTTTGCGTAACTATTATTTTTCCTTATGTTCGCTCAATAACTTTTTTATTCTGCAAAAATCAAAAATGTTTATGGAAGAAAATGTGTTCAGAATTCAATTTTAATATCTATACATATTTTTGTTAACCTAGTTGGAATAGAAATGTGAAAAGGGAAATTTGAAAAATTAGGTTAATGATACAAATTTTAGGGTATTATGACCCTTTAAATGCTGTAATTCAACTGTTAGCTGACTAATTTACTAGGTATGAATAGGCTCTTTATTTGATTATACTTTCACTTTCATGATTTATGACCTTCATTTTTATGATAAAATACATATTTTTGGGAAGTATCGGTAAAGTTTCGGCCAGATTTTGCCGCTACAAATCCCAGTAGAAATGACCGATACTGCCAATACCGATACATCGGTACATCACTACTTATTTCTATTTTCTATTTGACTCTTTAATTTTACTCACATTTGAACTAAATTTTAGTGACTGCCAAGATAATATTTTAGCACTAAAGATCAAGTTAATATGTAGCTTTGAGCTGCCCTCTAGCTTATACTTACATTATAGAAACACAAAAACTCTGCTTTAGGGGGTTCTACTACCCTGCACTAACCTCATTTTTCAAATTTCACTATACACATTTCTACTGCACATAGGGGAACAAAAATACATACAGATATGCAAAATTGAATTCCAAACACATTTGCTTCTATAAAAAGTTTCGATTATGATGAAAAAATATTTTGCGATCATTAGAAAACATGTATATACTAGCATAAAATTTTCTCACTCTACAATTTTCAGCATAGAAGTGTGATTTTGGTCTCATTCGACGCAGAAGGACTGTAGGAAACTCAAAACGTAGGATTTATTTGCATTTCCAACTAGAAAAAAGTTATTGTTACACATTTTCAAAAAAAGTCTTCCCCAGAAAACTCCTAGACTCCTTTCTCTAATCTCAGATGGCAACATTCTATTGCATTTAGGAGAACGAAAATGCATATAGATTTGTAAAATTGAATTCCAAACACATTTGCTTCTATGAAAAATTGTGATTTTTGCAATAGCTTCTACAATTTTCAACGTAGAAGCGTGATTTTGGTCTTATTCGATGCGGTTCAACCCTGAAAACAACATAGCAAAGCAAAATTCTATTTGACTTCCAAATTAAATTTTTATTTGGAAAAAACTGACATTTTTTTTACATGTTAGACGTGTGTAACAATAACTGTTTTTCTAGTTTGAAATGAAAAAATCGTACGTTTCAAGGTTCCTACAGTCCTTCCGCGTCGAGTGAGACCAAAATCACGCTTCTACGTTGAAAATAGTAGAGTGAGAAAAGTTTTGCGCAAGGATATTTTTTTTCTCATAATCGTGCAATCAATTTTTTTTGCGAAAGTCTAAATTTTTTATAGAAGCAAATGTGCTTGGAATTCAATTTTACATATCTGGATGCATTTTCGTTAACCTAGTTGCAATAGAAATAGGAAAAAAGAAGTTTGTAAAATTTAGTACATTAGGTTAAGTCTAGGGTAGTAGAACCCCTTAAATCTATAATCAGATTTAAATGTGCTCGCATGAGAATTAATTTGTATGATGCTGAATAATTGAACACTGCTTTAAGAGAGAGCACTTGCAAGTATGTGAAAACAACACAAACCAATAAGATAAAAATAATCAACAAGAAAGAAATGACAATGAACTGTGAACAAACTAGCAGAATACAACACATCCCATTCAAACACCTTCACACCTCACTTTCACATGTTTAAACACTAGTTTGTGCATCCCTGACACTCTTTATGCAACCAACCTCACACATACCCATTACAGCTATGACCATTGTTGAATCCCATAGTACAAATTTGTGGTAAAAAGAGTTTTAGCCTTTCTTAAACAAAAAGTAACTAGTCAGGCAAATTCTTAACTATATTATGATGTACCTGCTACCAATGTTTTAAAAATTAAATAAACACCATAAACATTCTGCAAGATTTCCTGAGCCCTTTGAGCCAAAAGAATGAATTTATGAAGCACAAAAAATAATCCTTTGAAGCTGGAATTCCTGCACTATTTACATATTTTTAATTGCTTAAAAAATGATCATCTGATTAGGCATTGAAACCCTTGTTTATTAGAGGCTTTTCACAAACATTTTATGATATCTTGAATTTCAAAATGCAGTAACTTCACTTTGTTATGTTCTTAGTAAACATAGAAAGAAAATGATTTTCAAGTCATAAAGCAACGAGCTTGGTCAGGAACACACATTAAGTATTGGTGCTGGAATCATATATAATATTGACAACCAGATTAGATTAGATTATTAGTTAGTTTAGGCCTCCCAATCTGCAACAAAGGTAATCCAAAGAGAGGAAGGAAGAAGGCACCATTAAGTATGGAGGTAAGGGAATGCGGAATCCATGCAGAAAGGGCATAGAAACAGTAAGATAAGAAAGAAGTTCATGAAACAAGATCAAAGTTGAAGAAGAAAGTAGTAGGTGTTGAAAAAACAGGACAGCAGTGAACTGAAAAAAAGTTGGTCCGTAACAAAACAAAAACCTATGCTATTTTAACAAAAAGAAAGCCTACCTAACCTTTAGCTCGGGCCCTCACATTGTCCCCCTGGGAGCGCTAATTCCCATAGATGCAATAATTGTATCCCCCTGAGGGGAATATTGACAACCAAAAAGGAAGTATTATAGAAAATTTTATTTTTATTACATTTCAAGCTATTCATACAACATAAATTTGAAACAGTATGAAAACCTTACTCAACAATGAACAACAACACAAAACCTTCACCTGGAACCGAATTTTGAGGACATCCAGAGGTTGAGCCAGCATACGAGTAACACAGCCACTGATCCCTCCAGCCACTGCCACATCACTCAATGATAACTGTGCTGAGCTTGAGTTATGACCAACATTTGACAACATTACTGGTCCTGTGGGATGAATTCTGCAGTTACAGGAGAGATTAGTTTCCTACTTGATACAAAGGACATAAATCCACACTCAAATATTATAACTAGGTGATAATAATACAGAAATTACTAATGATGTATTTGGCATAAATTTGAATAAAATTTGGATGATTGAATATACATAAAATTTATTCTAAGTAACCAAATTCATATTACCCTCAACCCCAGTCAACTTGATAATGTGGGCTGACAATTTGAGAATAAATTGTTGTTCTGTTGGTTTTTATTTCACTCAGGACAGTTTGAACTTGAACTGAAAATTTGGGCCAATGGCAGTTGGAGTCTTCTTAGTTACTGACTATACTTTCTTTCTTTTATTCTTTCTTTCTTGCATCAGTTTAATTGAGGATCCTGGTTATTGTTGGCCCATGCACCTCAGGTCTCAATTGTTCTTTCGTCACAACGTGCCTGGGAACATACTTCTTATTGTCGAGGTGAGGGATAAACTTCAATCCCTCTTAAAGTCACTGGTCTTGCAAAGAAAGCCGTTGGACCTGGGAGCTTATTATTGGAGTTCTTCATCCACAGGTTTCTTCCTCCATTTTGGCAGAATTTACAGAAAAGCAGAAAAGTCTGCATTACAAGTACAGTAAATTTGTACAGCTCCTCTAACATTATAACACAAAAGCAATTAGTCCTCAACACAAAAAAAATATATGTTGTGCCTCCATTCTGAAAACATTTTTCTAACACAATATAGATAACCTGCCAATACTTTTCAGGAAAGTGGCCAGTGAAATGAATATTCTTTCCCCAGCACTAATGGGATATTTTCCTCCTCTTAATACATTTTTCAGATTAAATTCAACCTCCATACTTTCAATACACACCTTAAACACAAATCTCTGTTGACTATACGTCACACAATGCAATATACAATGGGGGATGGTCTCATGAACACCGCAGCAGTCACAGTTTGGAGTAGGGCTCATATTAAAACAACACAAATGAGCCTGTATTCCTGCATGTCCCACTCTCAACCGGCTAATAGCACTCTCAACAATACGGGAGGTTCCCTTAGGGCTCATCAGTATTCTGGGTTGATCAAAAAGATTCTCAAGAAAATGACCTTTGTTAGATGTCTCAACTTGAAGGCACCACTGGGTACACCAGTTTGAGAAACTGTTTCTTTAATTTTGTAAGATGTTCTTCATAATGCAGCCGAGTCCAAGCAGATTTGTTGTTATTGTGGCCCAGGTTGGCACATTTATCTGCTACTTCATTACCTTTTATGCTAGAGTGACCAGGAACACATTCCAAATGTACAGGCTGTGGTAAACTCAATAATAGATGTTGTGTTCCATCACAGAAACCCCTTTAAGCATTGTTTTAATTATTCAAAATAACCTGGAGTGCAGTCTGAGAATCACTCAATACAACATAAGGTACATCCTGATTTGGCAAACTTTGAATGTAGTTCAATGCTTGAAGAATGGCAAAAAGCTCTGCACCAATGACTGAATGAGAGCTGTTGATAAGCCAAGTAGTAGACATACCCACAGATGGAACATACATGGCACCAGAGACTGATCCAACAGCAGACTTAGACCCATCAGTATAAATCAGCTCACACGCACGGTATGCACCACTCAAGTTCTGATCAAAGGCAGTGTCGGCAATATTTGGGAGAAGGAGTTTTACATTTTGGATATCAAGTGAGATATTATTTTCAAAATTAGCAATAGCAGGTATAATCAAGCAACTGAACTTACTGGATTTTGGGAACAATCTTACCTTTCTACTATCCAAAATGTTATTCAATCTTTGGGCTATTTGACTCATACCGGGTCTGGTAAATATCTTCAAATAGGCAGAAATTGAGTGCATTTCAGAAGATTCACATTGTTCTGTAGAGCACCACTTCAGAAAAAGATACTGGAAATAAAGATCCAACCTCAAGGGACATTATAGGTGATGTCACCTATGCATCCAAGATGCTTTGCAAAGCAGAGTTCTGCAAGGTTTTTAGCATTTGCAAGTGTTTCTTGTTGAAGTTGGGAAAGATAACTGACCCATATGTAATTTTACTGCAAATAAATGATATGTATACTCTTCTCAGGAGCAATTGTGACAATCCCATTTGGCACTGGATAGTGCTCACATCACATTCAATCGCTTTTGGTATTCTGTACGAATGTGCTTCACATGACTATGAAGTGATAACTGGGGTGAGTCAAAGATAATCCCTAGAGCTCTCTAGTTTTCTATGTGTCAGTAGCACATTTGATAGTCTTGGGTCAACACAATGGTTACTCCTCCTGTTATGAAATAGTTGGTGTTTATATTTAAGGGGATTGACTGCAAGTTTCCATTTTGACAGCCAGCTAATAAATGTATTCAAAAAATACTGCATGGCACCCCTAAGCTCTTCTGCAGACTTTGCAGAGCACAGCAACGTGATTTCATCTACATAAGATACAACCTTAACTTTTTCCCCACTGGGTAAATCATGCAACATTACATTGAACAGAGTAGGGCTGAGAACTGCATCCTGTGGTAAGCCACACTTGAGTTTCTTAGGTTGAGAATAGGTTGAACCAATCCTAACCTTGACAGAATGATTTTGAAGATAAGATTGTACCCACTAAACAGTTCTGATATCACACTCAAGTTTTGTTAACTTGTACAATAGACCATCATGCCAATCACAGCCATTTGCCCTTTCTAAGTCAATATTGACCACAACACAGAACATTTTGTTTTTTAAAGACTCCCTTATGAAATTACTTATACGAGGGGGCTTCAAAAAGCTCGTGGAAAAAGGACAGTTTGAAAAAACGATCAGAGTCATTATGTTTATTTTTCAACATATGCTCCATCTAGGTCAATACCTTTCTGTAAACGCTGATACCAGCCTTCAAGTCCACCTCTGTAAAACCGAGAGTCATGCAATTTGAACCATGTCATGGCAGCTCTTTTCACTGCTTCACCTGATGGAAACTGGGTACCTTTCAATGACTTTTTCAGGTTTGGAAATGAAAAGAAGTCAGATGGGGCTAAGTCGGGGCTATAAGGTGGATGTTGAATTATTTCCCATCAAAATTCGCGTAGCACAGCTCTTGTCTACTGAGCGCCATGAGCAGGTGCATTGTCGTGGTGGAAGAGGACGCGCCGATGCAGCTTCCCAGGGCGTTTTTCTGCAATTTTCTCTAAATCTTTCCATAATAACAGCTGAAATAGTTTTCTTGTTCTTGAGGAAATCAACTAACAAGATCCCCTCTGCATTCCAGAAAACAGTGGCCATAACCTTTTCTCTTGAATGGTCAGATTTTGCTGTGACTGGCCCACTTCCACCCCTGGGCAGCCACTGCTTCGATTGAGTTTTGTCCTCGGGATCGTACTGGTAGAGCCATGACATTTTTCATTCCCAGTCACAATTTGCTGCAGAAAAAGTTTATGGTTCTCATCCCACTTGTTCAAAATTTTCCTAGAAAGATCTGCCCTTGATTCCCGCTGATCTGGGTGCAACAGCCTAGGAACCCATCAAGCGGAGAGCTTGCTCAGTCCCAAACTGTCCACCAGAATTGTGTGTGGAGAACCCACAGAGATGTTGAGTGTGTCTGCTACTGATTCGGTGGTTATTCACCTATCATTTTCAATGAGGTAACAAACAGCATCAATGTTTTCCACACAAACTGATGTGCATGACCTGTCGCTGCAGGGATCATCTTCAGTCTCATTTCTTTTGCTTCTGAAACGATTCATCCATTTGTAGGTTGCTGATTTCTTTGGGGCACTGTCAACATAAACTTGTTCCAAAGAGTCAATGATTTGGCTGTTCTTCCACCCAAGCTTCACCATGAATTTGATGTTTGTCCGGGCCTTGATTTTGGCAGCTGCCATGTTGCTTGAACGGTTGCTGCCTTGCAAATGGCGGCACCGCGTTGTAACATTCATTTAAGGATTCATGTAAGAACACGTTATAACACATTGGTACAGGAACGTTCTGATGCATTGACATCATATTCTTTTCATATGATATTCAGTTATGTCCATTTTTCACAAACTTGTTGACGCCCCCCCGTAAGAGCATCACAGGTTGCCCTTCCTTGTCAAAATCCAGTTTGGTACATGGAAACGATTTGGTTAGATTCAAGAAAATGATTTAGTCTTATTTTAATGACTATCTCCATTAATTTGGCTATACAGGGTAGTGAGGTGATAGGTTGATAGCCTTATACCTCTGTGTAGTCAGTATTACGTATTTTTTATAGGACATATTATTCCAAGTTTTCACAAGGAAGGCCCATACCCGTAAAAAAGCTTGCTTTAAACAGGATTAACAGTCTGTTCAAGAAGCTTTCAGGCAATTTCTTCAACATCAAATATGAAATACCATCACCTCCTGGACTGGTCTGCTTCAACCCATGGAAGGCTTTTAAGAAGGCCTTTGTTGTACTGGAAGAGTACAATGTTCCTGAAGGGTAGTGCTGATTAGGCATAGCTGATCCATTCATACCACTAATAGCTCTGCAAACTTTGGTGATGGTGGTGCCAACATTTAATGACCCAACAAATGACCTCCAGCTGTCTGCTTTTTTCTTTTTGATCAAGTTCTTAGCACAAGATTCTGCAGCTTGATACAAGTGCAAATTGTGAGCATTAGGTGTGCCAGCAAGCACATTTTTTGCTTTGCATCTCCTAGCTACAGCAGCTGCACACTCAAGAGTCCCACCAAGGAGTGGTTTGATGACATCTGTTTTCCAGAGGTTTTTGGGATGAACTTAGTACTGGCATCATAAATATTTTTAATCAGGATGGCATTTATTTCTTCAGCTGAAGCAGGGTAAACAATGTTGCATTTTAGTTTGTCAAAATAGGCAGTCCAGGCACTCCAGTTAGCCTTTTCCTACGTTTTGGACAGCTTATTTCTGATTTATGTAAAACCGTGCCAAACTTGCACTCAATAGGAAGTGGTCACTACCCAAATCAGCACCTCTACATAGCACTCCTCTGGTAAGAAAGGTATGGGATGTTATGCAAAGATCCAGGGTTGAAGCAGTGTCTGTTCTTTCATCAATGTATGTTGAAAGGTCAGAAGGATTTAATATCCTAATGGGATGGAAATCTATAAATTGTTTTATGCTATATGCTACATCCTGTAAAATTATGTCTCTGTCTAGTGTCTCACAAGGGAGAATGAGCATTATAGTCTCCTATCATGATACAGTGGTTTAGAAATTGAGATGATAGTGAACAAATTTCTCTAATTGAACATTTTCATTAGGATTGTATATATTACACAAATCAAAAGCTCCCAGCACTGCACTTTTTCTAACAGACATGATCTCTAATTTACCACCAGGAAAAGCATCCAACTTATGGCAAGAGCAAGATATCATTCCTAATAAGAATGCCCAGACCACCCTTTTGGCCAGTATTGCAATGCAACCAAACAGCCTGATAACCAACAAACTTAGGTTTACATAAATGTTGCCAAGTTTCACCTAAACAGACAATACCAGGCATATCAGAATAAATATTAAGTTTAAGCTCTGACAGTTTACTTACTAAATCATTACAATTAAATTGAATTAACACAAATTGACTTTCTTTATGTAAGAGGACGGGGTAATAGCATTTACCCATCGTTACACGTAGCTGTTTGTGAACCACATAGTGGGGGAATAATGAAACTGGTTTTGACAAATGATGGTTTATTGTGGAACAGTTGATTGGACATGCAATGACAAGTGACAGGGCTCTGAAACAGTGAAGACAAATCAGAAGCCAGTAAATGAAAGCCCTGAAAACAGCAATAAAACAAAAAGAAACATGCAAGAAAAATAAAATAAATCATACCAGTCCTTTTGGATTCCTCAAAACTAAACTTCAAAATAAAGTAAGAACCAGAACAAATAAACCATGCTGAAAATGAATTCATGCTAAATAAAGTAAATGCACTGACTGAAAATGAAACAAAGCCACTGAAAAAAATAGACTGTGAAATGAATATGAATGAAATCAAACTCAAATCAAATGTTTTAACAACAAATTCAAATGAGTAACTCAGGAAAAATATTATTACAGAAATGGTTGTGAAATCTAGCAGAACTGAAAAACTTAATCTTTCAACAAAAAAGAAATGAAAAAACTAATATACAAAAACAACATCATGCTTAACATAATGTAAATCTTAGCCTAGAGCAACAAAAAATATATACAAGCAAAGCAAACTGTACAATGAAGCAACACTCACCAGATCACCACTTTGTTTTAAGTGAAAAAACAGCTCTGCCACGAAATAATATTACACTAGTTTTAGTGTAAATCTGAGTGACTGAGAGCAAAAGAAAGACAGTGCATTAAGAAACTATTCAGACATAAAACACAGCCAAATTAAGAACACAAACTAATAACACTTAAAAGCATATTTAAACTCTTGTCTCTATACTCATCTGAGTATAGAGACAAGCCGTGTATAGAGTATAGAGCCGTGTCATTAAGAATTACTGGAAAAGACAGGAAAAAACAGAATGCATTCAGACTGATGCAAGCTGGATATTACAAATACATAAGAAACATAATTGGTGCTACGCTTACATTCTCCCCCACTCAGCTTGCAATACTCTGAAGTCTTTTTCTTCTTTAGTTGGAGTTTATTGGAGCTTTGAAGAGGTCTCCATGCAGCTCCAAGGCTGACGGTATGTCTTTCTTGTCACAGCTGGGTCTGGTTTAACAGAAAGGAGAAGCATTTCACTATACAGCACTTAGAGTTGTTCTTAAACCCTTTCAATGCAGAATTGTTCCTGCTAAATCCAGGTGCATTCTAGAATGTTTTAGGGATGATTGGCATAGTATTAGATGCTCTTGCAGGGTTTGCAGTGTTTTTTTTTTAATTTGGAAGTTTTTCTACTGGGATTTATACGTCCCATTTAGTAGTCCATTGCCGTTGAGAGTGGGACATATGTATGTACCCCATCAGGAAATTCCCAAAATTGAATAGTGTTGTATATACATGCAAACTAACATATTTTTTCCTTATTCAAGGTAGAAAATCAAAATATCAATAGAAAATGGCTATTGCATTAGAATGAATAACTGGAAAAAAATAGATATTACGAGGGACTAGTCGTTCAAAACTAGAACTATCTCACATTTATTTGGCAAAAAACATTCCTTTCCACGAAATACACATAAAAAACCATGCTATTTACCATTTTATTTAGGGTGTTGCTCAACGCATTTAACTACTTTACGTATACAATGTCTTGCTTGAATCATTTGGTTCTTCTGGATTTGTAACATACATTTTTGAGAATACAAACGTGAATCTGTCCTTGGAAATGGCTTACTGATGTATTCATTATTTAGAGACCTATTTCCACTCCAATAAATTCCTGTTTTGGACGTTAATAACAGCCCATCATTGAACATCCAAGCACAATCATTATTTCTCCTGCATCCATCAATTTATAACTCATTTTTTTAGTTGTTTTCTTTTTCTATTCTTTGATTGGTTTTGCATGCTATATGTATGAACAAACTCAGAGGGAACAAACATTTGAATACTTAAAAAGGGGTGGCTGGTCTATCTAAAGCACATATTACTACTCTTTTCTCCCCTGTTGATAATGAAAACAGGGGTTCAAATCCATTTAAGGTCAATGTTGAATTTAGGCCTTTCACGGAAATTAAAAATTCCTTTCAGTAGAGTCACTAAAGGAACTCATTTAAAAACGTTTTACAGGAATGACATTCTGCTCGCTGATGTGTTATTTTTGAGTTATTCAACTTCAAAGTTAGAAGAACGTCGTCTATGAAAGTGAAGGAACGGACACGTAAATATGCTGTAATACGGTATTAACGTAACGATGGGTGAGGTTAGGGTAGGTTATGGTAGGTTAGTTAAATAAACTAGCCTAAAATAACATTAATCAACCTAAAATAGCTTACCTTAACTTACCCAAACCGATGCTGTCAGTTTCGCGCCAAAAAGTGGGCGTGTCTCGCCAGAAAAGTGGGCGTCACCCAACAATGCGGCGACTTGGCAACCGACCATGTAGTGTTATTCCTATCTGAATGTAATTATTTTTATATCTCAAAAATAACGCATCAGTGAGCAGAATGTCATTCGTGTAAAACGTTTTTATATGTGTTGCTTTAGTGATTCTTTGGAACGGAATTATTGGTTTCCGTGAAAGGCTTAAAATCAATATTGACCAAAAAAACCTCAGATTTTAATCTCGCAGTTGGAAATGATAAAATTAAGGCATCAGAAAATGTTTAAAATCTCGGTATCTGGTTCGATAGAAACATGTCTTGCAAATCTCACGTTGGGAATACTTGCAACAAAATTTACGGAACTTTAATGTTTTTTCATCGTATAAAGAGTAAAGGGGCTTTCACGCGGTCAGTTTTTCTGTCAGTCACACTCACAGTCAAAGCTCTTCAACACCATATTTGGGCATGCGTGCTC
>JACJUY010011578.1:0-19554 GCA_014220935.1 Platorchestia sp. MABIK
CTCGAAAACTAACAACTTTAAATAACAATTGGTGTGCGGCCCAGTTATAACATGCACTTCTAAACATGTTTTGCAACGCCATAACTCGAAAACTAATGAGTTTCGGACATTTTGTCATTCATGAAAATCGATTTATTTTGAGTTTTTGTACCCAAGTTCGAAGTTTGTTCAAAGTAAAAAAAAACACCCTATAGATGCTACGGTTACGGTATGGCTTGTTTGGATAACAGCAGCTATTGCCTGCATTTGCGTGTTAAGGCGGATTCCCTTTTATGGAACAGATTCGTGGATCAGTAATGCTACTCCTCCGTGCGGGGTAACGTTAAAATGGCCATCTCGCCGGAGGCACACATAGTGTGGGAGGTTAAAGTTAGAGTAATTCCACAGCTTTGTTTCTTGAAGAGCGATTGCGATAGGGTTATAGTCATTAGTTAGAAGGGCGAGTTCATCCTTTTTTGATCGGAGTCCTTGACAGTTCCACTGAAGGATATTAGTTTCGGTAATGTTGTACGTTAAGGTAGGATGAAAGTGGGAAGAAATGCGGGAGGGATGAGATGATAGGTGGCATGTAGCAACAGTGTTGTTCTTGACGGGTTATTGAGAGCGGCCTCGCGGTTGTGACCGACTCCGAGAGCGCTCCTTCCGTTGCTCCGTCGTCCCAGAAGTGTCCCTGTTAGATTTGCGCCCTTCTTTTGGTGACGGGTTTTTGCAGCGTTCATCCGTGTAATTTTGTTTGGTGAACTCATTGTAAATATGTCCTGCCTGGCTCCGCACAGATGGGTTATTTTCACTGGTGGTCTCTATCTCGCTCAGTGCCGAATCGTCTCCATTGTCAGTTATATTTGTAGTGGTGGGATTTAGCTGAGCTGAAGCGTCGGTTACCTTTTTCTTTTCTATTGGGGCTTCATCATCGTCGGAGCCAGCACGCTTTCTTTTGACTTCGACGCAGGACGCGGTCTCCCGTACGATGCCCTGTTTAGGTTCAGCAGCCGGGCGGGACTGGCTGGTCCCTGTGCTGCTACTGCAGCTCGTAGCTTCTGGGACTGGCGAGTGCTGGCGTTCCCTCAGGTACCGCTGTAGTGCTTGTGCGAAGTTGTGTCTGAGTTGGGGTTGTTCTTTATTGAGTTTTAATTGGGCCTGTTTTCTTGTTATTTTGCAACGGGTCTGAATTGTATCTCTTTCTGGTATTTATGTTCCTAACACTTTTCTGAACACGTAAGGTGGTCACCTCCACAATGGTGACAGTCGAGTTTGCTGCTGGTACACTGATTTCGCTCGTGCCCGCTTGTATCGCACTTGCCACAAATTACTTCGGCGCTAGGACAGTGTTTGATGGTGTGGCCATATTCTTGGCATTTCTTGCAGAGCATCGGTTTTGGAAGATATTCGTATATTTTAGATTTCATTTGTTCGCCGGGTATTTCTATGTATTCTGGAAGAGCGTGGCGAAATGTGAGCCGTGGGATGGAGCTGGGTTTTTTAGGCTTGAAGGCTACGGATGCCTTTAGGCTACGTCCATGTGGCTTTTTTGGCATCCTGCAGGTTATGTTCCTCCTTGAGGCCTCTTTTAAATTCCTCGAAATCGGACAGGTCATATTCGTAAACGAACGTTAGCTCTTGTATGGTGTTAAACCGTGGGTGTTCACTGATTTCTACCAGCATCCCGTTGATAGAGGTTATACTGGTAATTTGGGTATTGCATTTGTTGGGAGAAATTTCGACTATGAAGTGATCTTTGCCGCCGGATCGGATGCTTATAGGTTTTTGACCGAGTTTATGAGACTTTTTTCGAAGGCCCATGGGATGAGTTTTCGCTTGTCTGTCTCAGAGAGCTTGCAAATGAAGTGTGTTGTACCTTCTTTATTTCTCTGTTCGGGTATGGTATCAACTCCGCTCATGATCTGTCTGGCTCTTCATTTTCCCACCTTGAATTTTCGTTGGGTTTCCAGAATCTTCTCCTCGTCTTGGTACTTGGCGCAAACCCTGTCTCTTGCCCGATGTCGCCCCTGGCAATGGAGGCAGGTCGCTCTCTCCTCCAAGCACGTTTCTGAGATGTGGTTCTCTTGTCCGCATTTGCCACAGATGGGATGAACTTTGTTGCACCTTTTCCAAGTGTGGCTGTACTGTTGGCACTTGGAGCATGACATGGGTTTGTCTTTGTAGGGGTAAACTTTGGTGTCTGTTCGTTCTCCTGGAATATATAAATAATCGGGAGGAATTTCTTGGTCAAATTCTACTAAGAAGGCTTTTGTTTGTTGGTATTTAGGCTTAATAAAGGAGGTTTCGGTGACTGTGNTTTGTCATCCTTAGAAGTGCTTCGCCTTGTTGTTGGCTAACTACTGCTATTGTTAGGTTTTCTTGACCGCTTGTCGCGATTTTTTTCGGGAAGAGGTTGGTTTGTTTGTGGATTTCATTACGGAGATGAAAAGGGTTGATTTTCCTCTTGTTTTCAGGAGTAAATTTCATGATGTAGAATCTCTTAACGTGTTTCTCTTCAGGCAGGTTGTTTAGGTCAAGTGGGGTATATTTTGTTTTTTTTTCGTTCGTTTCCCGCACCGGGAGCACTTTTCGTGCGCCCATGAAGGAGCTCCGAAACTGCCCCTAGCACATCTTCTATGATGCGCTCCATGTTACTGATCTTTTCTTCCACAGTCTCGGGTTCACTGGGCCTGGAGTCAGCCAGGGTGTTCTCGTAGGTTGGTTGTAGGTGTCGAATCAAGTTCACAAGTGAGTTTATTTTCTCCTCGAGAGCATCGATTCTTTTGGCAACCACATTGTGGTTGCCCGTTCCAGCGTCAGCAGCCTTAGCAGCAGTAGTAGGTTCCGCAGCAGCGACAGGCGGAGCAGGGCGCGCAGCCGCTCCTGGACGCTGCTCCCTCGCAGTCCCTGCGGTCTTCGGACTCGCAGCGCCAGCACCGCTCTCCTTGCTGGGGCGGCCGGTCACGGTGCCTCTCGAGCTTCCCCCCCGCTTGTTACCCCCCATAGTCCCAGATCTCTGGGGTGTGACACCAAAAGACCAGGGAAGGGATGCGTGTTGTTGCGCTCCCTTCTTTGCTTTATCTTTTTTCCGCTTCAATACAAATAATTTTACACAACTTTCTCATTACCGCTTTGTGGCAAAAGACCTCTCAATATATGTTACAAAACAAGTATTCTCACAAATTCAGGCTAAACAAATTATCAAAAATATAAATACAAAAAGTGCAAGAACCTAGAGCACTTGCGTGCCCTAGGCGCCCCCTGTGTTGGTTCTACCCAATGTCAGCGAGTTTTAGAATGAAAAATTATTGATACAATCGTCGCCGAGAATACACAATACAATTATATTGAAGAGTAGGCTGGGTTACTAACGGCATCACCGCGGGAAGGTCCAGGTGGGCTGAGATACCTACACACTTGGTGCGGGTAGCTCTGTCATATCCTTGTCTGCAGCAGTTTAATGTTCCCTCTAACAACGTTCGAAGATGCAAAAAAACGAATGATAATACGCTCGATGCCAGTAAAAGTTGGTAAAGGGAACAGTGAAATTTCCTTGCGTCAGATTCCCTATCTTTATCATTCATGACAAACAAAGCTAGCTAATTTTGTATCCAACCTAATAATACCGGTAATGTGTTCATTCATATATTTATTTATATATTCGTTTGGTGTCCGTTTCTTAAGAAATATAGGATGTCAGGGCTTGCGGTATCATGGATACCGAATTCGTCAGTATAACATTAAAAGATAGCCTTTAAATGCATTGATATGTTTGACAATTTCCACGGGCCCTGCTACTACCTAACAATACCCATGATTTATTTGCTTGGAATACGCTTCTTCTATTTCTCTGTCATGCTCATAAAGAAAGCCATGATGACCGTATCTGTGATACGAGTTTCATCAGTACGCAAGAACAATAATTTTTTTTAATCACGGGTACTGTTAGAATAGACACATTTGTTAGTCATTCACGTCTGGAGAGTTTGTTCAAGAAAGGCATTGAATGCCGTCATTTTTGGCGGGCCGTGCACACTAGTACAATAATAAAATCTAAATTGGCGACTCAGCGTTCTGATGAGTCACGAAGATATTCTGTCGTGTACATCAATGATCTTGATCGATTTCTTCTCTCGAGAGATTGTTCTTTACGAAATTCCGAACAGCGAAACGACCATAAAATTGCTCAAGTTGCCATTGGTTGATAAAGTTAGCTTCTCCGTCAGTTTTAGCTTTTGCTCGTGCGAGTGAGTTTATCCCCTAGACACCGCTATGTTTTGGTGCCTTGGTTTAACAAACAATTCGGGGTTTATTTTGTCGTCTTGTGTTTTGAAAGCTTGAGAGCTTTAACTCATGGCGTCACGAGTTTAGTTTCCGTTTCCCGTTGAATATCCCCCTGATGCTCTTGAATAATTTTTTTTAATTACCTGCTCAGTCATGTCTCATTCACACAAACATGACCATTTTAAAAATGAGGTTTTTCACACAGTGAGCACTGTCAAAATACATTACTTTTATACTACTTAGTTCAAGATTCCTTAGCCTCAACAAACACAATCTTAAGAGAGCTAAGAGAAGGGACTATTTAGCATAGATAGAAGAAACTGAGAATCCATGCACAACGTGTGTTCCCACACAAGATCCCCAGGGCATAGAAACAGCAAATTAAGAAAGACGAGGGAAAAAAATTCAGAAGAAATAACGAAGAAGGCACGAAAACGAAAAGAAGCGTAGTGGGTACGAAGAATGGGAAGTCTCGAATAGTGATGTACCGATACCATTTTTTTGACCGATACCGATGCCCATTTTTTGGCCGATACCGATACTCCGATACTTGGAAATACCGATACTTGACCGATACTACTACCGATACCGATACTTTTACAATTATATTAAAATAGAATCATTATAAGCCCTACATGGGTGTTAAAATAAAATTAGTTACTAATATATCTCATAAAATAACAATTTTGACAAAAAAGTTTTCAATTAGGAATGATAAAACTGCTCTTGCTTTGTCAACTATATCGTTTGATTCGTTTCCCGATCAAAGTTTTTCGATTGTGTCATCTTCCCGCTTTATTTCGTATGATGCCGTTATCAGCATGTATGAACAAACAAGTATTCACTGTTTATCAATCTTTATTTGCCAACTGAGGTTATTATCCGACTAAATTAATTAAAAATATTTTTCTCCATTTACAGCTGTAAAAAAAACTAGTAATATAAAGTAGCATTTAATCTCAGAAAGAGCAGCGTGAACGCAAGCAGTATACGTACGAGTATGTACTAACACACACAGTGTGCAGAAGCAAACACGGCTCTTTTCGGTTTGGGGGCCTTTCGAATTTTAATATTTTCTTTTCGCCAAAGTATATATTTTGGAGTGAAAAACACGAAAATGATTACCATTTTGTGGAGAAATTATTTTTTGAGCCTGAAATTTGCTTATATCCATTAATATTTTATGAAAATACTGCGGTTTCTCGGTACGTTTTCGCCACGCAAATTCACACAGATCCGAGTCCATCATTTGTCGGTGAGTGCCTCCCTGACGTTTTTTTTTATTTTTAGACTATATGCTATGCACTCTCAATCAATCATTTGAGTGTGTGCACCTGTTGCAGGGTCCACCAAGTTTTCACCATGATTAACAGTGATGTGTTTGAAATTATACCCTTGGTTAGGTTAGTAACACTTGATGAATAATTTTTCCACAAAATGGTCATCATTTTCGTGTTTTTCACACCAAAATACATAATTTGGCGAACAGAAAACATTAAAATTCGATAGGCCCCAAAACCGAAAAGATCTGCAAATACGCAACCAACTATAAGATTGTTCGTGAATGTTTCAAACATCTTAAAATAGAAGAAAACTGATGAAAAAAAGAAGATTCGAAATGTACGGCGATTTGCATGCTAAATTAAAATAGAATTTTCAGCTACTTCTATATTAAATTTACAAAAACTTTAAAATTCGCCTTCAACTTTATTTATTTGGTTTGATTTTTGTTAGCCTGTCACATACGTTGAGAAATGAAAATTGGGTCAAACTATACAGATTTTAGTTGTTAAAGTACAGGATAATAATTTTATGTCGCTATTGTGTTTTTACTGTGTTTAACTATTCATGCTACATAGCTTTCACTCACTGACGGTACGTGACTCATCGGGAGTAAAAAGTAGTAAATTCAGTTAGCGGGCCTGATTAAACGCTGTAATTCAACAGTTAGCGAACTAATTTACTAGGTATGAATATGCTCTTTATTTGACTACTAGGGTGCACGGCCCGCCAGAAATGACGGGATTCAATACCTTTCTTGAACAAATTTTCCAGACGTGGATGACTAACAAATTTATCATAGCAGTACCCGTGATAAAAAATGTTATTGTACTTCGTAAAGAACAATCTCTCGAGAGAAGAAATCGATCAAGATCATTGATGTACACGACAGAATATCTTCGTGACTCATCAGAACGCTGAGTCGCCAATTTAGATTTTATTATTGTACTAATGTGCACGGCCCGCCGAAAATGACGGGATTCAATGCCTTTCTTGAACAAACTCTCCAGACGTGAATGACTAACAAATGTCTCTATTCTAACAGTACCCGTGATAAAAAATATTATTGTACTTGCGCACTGATGAAACTCGCATCACAGATACGGTCATTATGGCTACATTTATGAGCGTGACAGAGAAATGGAAGAAGCGGACTCCAAATTAATAAACCAAGGGTATTTTTAGGGAGTAGCAGGACCCGTGGAAATTCTATGGACAATGGCATCGTTAACTAGGTGGCCCCGTGAAAAAATTCCGTCAACATTACTCAACCTTTCCTGTCCTGTCCTAACCGAAGCTATCCTGATAAAATATCAAACATATCAATGCATGTAAGGGCCATCTTTCAATGTGACACTGAGATATTCGGTATCCATGATACCGCACACTCAGATATCCTATGTTTCTGAAGAAGCGGACACTAAACAAACACATAAATTAATAGATAAATAAGCACACAACGGGTATTGTTAGGTTAGATACTTTTACTTTCACGATTTATGACTTTCATTTTCATGATAAAATACGTATTATTGGAAAGTATCGGTAAAGTATCGGCCTATTTGCCGATACCGATACCAGTAAAAATGACCGATACTGCCGATACCGATACATCGGTACATCACTAGTCTCGAATGCCTATCTATAGCTGAGGCAACCAAACAGCATCTCCCCAGGGTTCGCCAGCCCCTACAGCACATGATAGACAAACATAGCTAATCTAAACCTTCTGCCTATCCCATGCCCTCAGAAAGGTAGAAAAACCTGGCTAAATGAATAGTACTACCTATCCTGTACCCCCTGAGTGGATTGTCAATAGAAAAGTGGCACTAACTAACTCCGCGTTGGTCTGTCTCCAGGAATTGCTGAGTATAGTTCGTCCTCTCAGGTGTACTTTCCAGTACGAAAATGTTAATATTGCTGGTTTATGTAACAAATCAACTGAAAGTTGAGGATATATCAACACTCCTGGTTGAATAGTTTGAATGGTATTCAATTGGTCGATATTAATATGAAATAACACAATAGCGACAATGAAAGATTATCATAACCTGATCACTTTGGCAAATTAAGGAAACTAAAACACTCCCATGATATGCCCGGTAAAGCTTGACAACCGAATTGCGCTAGGTCGGAATTTAAAGCATACTCACATCGATTGAGCTTAAATTTAACAAACAAAAATATTTCCACTAACATTTATAGAACTTGGCTGTCATAAAATTGTTCTTTTTTTAACTACAGACCGCTATAACTTAGTAGCGTCTCGACAGAAAAACTGTTCAAGGTACGATTACTTGAACTCTAAGGATGACTCAAAAACCAAAAACGTGATAAACCAGAAAAAAATGTGTTACCTAATGTATGGCGAGGAAGAGAGAGGCGCCACACTCGAGGGCTGCCACGCCTTCCTGTGCATCTCAGCGATGGCAGTGAGCAGCTTGTGCTGTACGCCCACCTCCCTGATACCAAGCTCGCTCAGCTCGCCCGCACTCAGTCGCAGGAACGACACGAGGTCAATCTGCACACAAAAATATCACAATTCCATGGTTACATCGGACGCAAAATAATAATTTAATATATAAAAAACCGGAGATCTAAAACATGTTAAAAAATGACTGAGATCGCGCGCTCAACTCGTCTTCTACTCTTGGTAATGAAAAATGAAGTCAAAATTAGCTAATGAGGTAAAACTCATCCGTTGATGGTCTCCACAAAATTTCCATACCTGAGTAACTACGTTAACGAATAACTATCGAAAACGAATGACTGAAGCTCGTGATGGTGTTAAGAGCCAATTAAGGGCCTTGATGTTAAGAATGATTGAAAACCAATGTTCAAACTGATTTTATGCATCAATTTTATTCGAAATACACTGTTTTGCTCTCTTATCAATAAAATATTAAGACGAATCTACGTATTTTAAAATAAAAATAGAACAGAAAAGGGGTACTCGCTACCTGCTTCACTTTTATCACAGACAGGATTTGCCAAAAAATCACTCCCTAGATATTCAAAATACAGAAATAATCAACAAAATTGAAACCACAATCACTATGAGCCCCCAGAATTTTTAATATAATCCCTCATTACAATAGACTTGGATTCCCATGCTTGTGACTTTGAGCTTAAAATTGATATATCACAACAGCAATCGATGAAACTAACGCAGGTGATGTGACCAAGTCCCCTACAGCCGAAAAATCCCCCGCCTCTTTAGGTTTCTCATCGTGAGTGGCGGATTACAGAAAATACAGGTCGTTGTCATAGGTATAGTAATTCTACCAGGTCTTACCATTCCGGCATTAGATACTATTTCTATGGTGGACGAAATGAACAATTCATTCAGAGCAACAAATGTAAAGTTTTCGATAACATGCATTCATTTTTTTCAATCAAATCTTAGAACGTTTGTAAGTTTACAAATTTAAATTATCCCGTAACACGTTCCCCGCGCATTGGGTCATATGTGTCAAATACCAATAGGTAAATTGCTCATTCACGTACCGGTTTAAACGAGTAACATTTTATCGGTTTCGGGAACTTTTTGAAAATAACTTATACGAGGTGAAGGTATTATCGTACAATTGTTTTTTTCATTTGTCTTAGAGAGGATAAAGAGGATAAAGAGGATAAAGTCGATTTCCTTATTCTGCTACTTACAATCTAACCAAACTGACCGTAAACATCCGCGGAAACGCGGTGAACGTGTTGAGGGAATTTTGAGTCATTAGCCTCTGGTGATACATGAGTACAGTTTTCCTCCCTTTTATTTGTAATAAAAAATAATCCAACTATTATAGTGTACTATTTCGTTAGAGACTACAATGCTACAACAAAGGCGACATAGGAGAGTGGAGAAAAAGGACCACTTAGGACGGACTAGAGAAAACGTGGAATCTGTACACACAGTGCGTTCACATAGAGGATACTCTGCGCACAGAAACAGCAAGTGAGGACGGAAGAGGAAGGAAAGAAAAAAAATAACGAAGAATGCATGAGAACTAAAAGAAAAAAAATGAGCTTGAAAAATAGTGAAGGCCCACCTATAGCTGAGATGCCCTAGCAGCATATCTCAAGAGGGCTCCAGTCTTCACAGCATAGGATGGACAAACCTAACTAATGTAAACTCTATTTCCTATCCTATGAGGAGAGAAAATGTTAAAAACGCCCACTATTATGAAAATTAAAAAAAGTATAATTAAATAATATGTACAGTATTAAATTTTCTCAGCGTCCGCTTTGAGGTGGAACAGGATGAGACACAAACGTACCTTGTGCTTTGCGAACGCAGTACTGAGACGAGACAGCCCTAGCCCCGCTAGCACCATGTCCAGGTCCGAGCAGTGCTGAGGGGCCGCGGCAGACGGGTCTCCAGATGAGAGGGGCGAGAACTGCGCTGACTCCGGAGCGCTGATCGGAGTGCCTAGCGCTGCCGCCTCCACGATCTCAGCTAGCTGGCAACGAAGAATGTGGTCAGTACTGTTTGAAGATACCACAAAAAGACTACTCTAAAATTCATTGTACAGAGATTTAAGAACAATGGTTTTTTTTTTCAGCACATACCATGTTCAATTTTGTCAAGAAAATTGGACGCTACCTACAAGCATTTTCTTTCGTGTGTTTCGCTTACCATCTCTTTTCCTGACTTTATTTCAGGTAATAACTACGTTTTCACTGGTAAGCCACAATGATAAAGAAATAGCAGATGAGTAAATACAAAATTTATCATACAATTTGGTAGACGGGGTTTGCCAAGTCAAATTGAGGCAGGTATGGACGAGTCAGTATATTTAGATGAGCATTTTTAAGGGATGGGCGCTTCGAAAAACGTGTCTAATAACAAACCTACCCAAAAATCTAGCCTTTGGATATCGTATAAACAGCAACATCGAGGACACCCCACCATATTTTCCGGTATCAGTTCGTATTAAAATATTCGTTCTGTCTAACCCACGGAACTTATAAATCTTTTTCAGTCAGGGAAGAATAGTGGTTTGGGTTGCGCAAAACTACACGGCAGATTAAATGAGATTAGATGTAAATTTAAGCCTCCCTAACCGCAACAAAGGCGTATCGAAGAGAGAAAGGCACCATTTACCTAGTATGGACTCGAGGGAACGCGGAATTTACGCAGAAGGTGCACAGAAACAGTAAGTTGAGAAAGAAGTTCATGAAACAAGATGAAAGTTGAAGAAGAAAATGGTAGGCACTGAAAAACAGGACTGCAGCGAACCGAAAAAAGATGATCCTTAACATAACTAAAACATTTTATTTCAACAAAAAGGTTTACCTTAGCTCGGGACCTCACATTTTGCCCTTCGGAGTGCAAATTCCTATAAATACAATAGTTGTAAAACTATGCTGCAAATGCCAATGAAGTCGAGATAGAATTTACTGCAAAAGGAGCCCCGAACATTTTTGAATTAATTTAGCGTTTACAGAAGATAATTTTATGATTCATGTTTCACGATAAAATCAAGTGAGCCATGATAACACTATCAAGTGATAATTTCACGTTCCTTAAACATTCAAACTTCCATGTATTCTGAGATCCGAAATGGGTTTGAAACCTCGCAAATAATACGGTGTCGCTCGTTGCAAACCAAATTAACACCAAGTTTGCATTCCGGTCACCTGGAATCGCATTAGACATGAAAGAATTCACGAATCTTAAAAACCAAGCAATGAAAACAAAGCAAAAATTAAAGATCTGTGGATTGAAGACAATCAACTTTCACAGCTCTCTAGGCGGTGGAAAGTCTTGGATTCAAAATTTGAAAACGTTCTGTGGATCAGAGTCAGAATACCAGCACAAACTGGAGGGTATTGAAAAACCAAAGACGTGTTTGTAGTGGCCGTGGTAAATCTGTAATAGATTAGATTAGTCGTTAGTTTTAGGCTCTCTTTCCGCAGCAACAAATGCGATCCAAAGAGAGGAAGGAGGAAGGCACCATTTTGTGTGGAGTTAAGGAAACGCGGAATCTACGCAGAAAGAGCATAGAAACAGAAAGTTGTGAAAGAAGATTATAAAACAAGATCAAAGTTGAAGAAGTAGTAGGTGCAGAAAAACAGAACAGCAGTGAACCGAAAAAAGGTGGTCCTTAACATAACGAAAACATTTTATTTCAACAAAAAAGAAAGCCTACCTAACTCTCAGCTCGGGCCCTCACAATGTCCCCCCTGGGAGCGCTAATTCCCATAGATACAATAATTGTCGCCCCCTGAGGGGTAAATCTGTAACAAGTCCCATTTTAGAAGCAAAGAAATTGAATGATATGAAATACTCTTTATTTCCTACGTTTGATCGACGAAATCAGATTCAGAAAGATAAATGTGCTAGTTAGATTAGTTTAGATTAGTCGTTAGTTTTAGCCTCCCTACCCGCAGCAACAAATGCGATCCAAAGAGAGGAAGGAGGAAGGCACCATTTAGTATGGAGTGTAGGAAACGTGGAATCTACGCAGAAAGGGCATAGAAACAGTAAGTTGGGAAAGAAGATTATGAAACAAGATAAAAGTTGAAGAAGGAAGTAGTAGGTGCTGAAAACAGGACAGCAGTGAACCGAAAAAAGGGTGGTCCGTAACAAACCAAAATCCTATTCTACAGCAACAAAAAGAAAGCCAACCTAACCTTTAGCTCGGGCCCTCAAATAGTCCCCCTGGGAGCGCCAATTCCCATAGATACTAAATGTGCTAGTTCTTACACGACATTGATAGAGGTGAAAGAATATGAGGTTATCCCACAAACGATCGATGTCCTCTCCTCCTCGAATTACAAGGATTGGGACAATTGCTGTGAGAACCGCACGAGAGGCGAGAACTAGTAAGACCAATAACATATCTGCTCAAAAGAGCGAGGGTGAGTCTTGGTTAACTTCACACGGGAGAGTTGTCAATAAACGGGAAAACCTTCTTGACCATTTGTCACGTGACTTAGCAATCTCATGAAATCATTCAACCCGAGAAGTTGAAGGGTGTTTTTATTCCAATCAAGCCTGATTAACATCAGCTCGAACATTGATTTTTGAAATGCATTCTAACAAACAGCACAACGCAGTGACGGTTACCGCCGGTCGAGTTAGTACCCATTTTCCACACCTAATAGAGTTTGGAACCATGGCTAAGTTCTCCCTTTGGTAAATGTGAAAGAGAGGACACTAATCGATTATCAAATTTTTGGTGCTTGAATATAGGTTATTAGATTGAAATAAATAATTTTTCTTCTATGCACTTTCCGTCGCAAATGAGTATTTAACGAGTTATAGAGGCGACGTAATGTAATGTAACTGAACTAATGTGACCTAAAGTAACGTAAAGTAATGTAAAGTAACCTAACTTAACGATCATTCAAGCGCATTACAACCGTCGGAAGGGCGAGTCCATCAAGAGTCCTCCCCTCAAACCGATTTTTCCCGCGCTTCAAAGAATAGAAATGCGGTCGGTAAGCTACAGCTATAACTCGTTAAATACTCATTTGCGACGGAAACTACATAAAAGAAACATTGTTTATTTCGACCTAATTACCATTAATCGAGCATCAAAAATTGGGAAATCGATTATTGTCCTCTCCTTCACAATTACCCTCCTTTATTCCAACAGGGAGATTCATTGCTGGGAATCGAACTAGTGACCCTGTCAGTAAAAGGAACGCTCTCTTAACCACTAGGCCACGGTGACCAGGTCTAAACTAATAGCGTCGATCTCTGAGAATCATTTTTATAATTTTGTACGTGCCGTCGAAGAGTTCAAATTCGAATACATCTGAACAAGAAAACTCGTCTTCAATGCCGTTTACTTTAATATTACAAGCAGAACTTCTAGCGTAACTGATCTATCATGGGTGAAAATCAGTTTTCAGCTAATGTCGCGAAATTACAAACGGACAGCTATTTTCTAGTAGATGTTGTTAAACTATTGCAAATACTGGGACGGAAATAAAGTTCCAGCAAGTCAAAAATATTGGGCGTTTTGCGCCTCAACCACTCGCAATTGGTTTCTTCTACGAGCCTCGAGAGGAATGATGATTATTAGGAGATGGAGAGCCCATAAAATCGTCATGGGGAGAGGTGTAGTGTGATATAGCATAGAGATCATCAGATCACAGGGTAGAATAGAGTTCAACCAAAGCGCCTCTATGCTTTTAAGAAGAGTGTTGCGATGGACGTTTGAAGTTAAAAGTCGTCACTTGATAAGAGATGGAACATTGTCCTAAGTTAATCTGAACTTATTGCTCAGGGTAGTTTTTCCCTACATCCACGTTAGCTGTTCCTGCCAATCAGTCAATTGTTTGATCTTGACCACATGGTATGAACTACTGAATATTAGTATTTAAAAATGTCTCCACTTCTCTAAAATCACATTTTAGTTCACTGGAAATTCTAAAAAGAACAACTGAAGTTAAAATATCAATGAGCTAAATAAAAAACGACGTTTCGACCTTCTACTGCGGTTATCATCAAGAAATATCTGTACAAACTAATGACAAAGCTTACTAAAACTGAACGCACAAAGTCATTGGGCATCTTTCAGCTCGACTAAATAATTTTGAACTAAATTCTCAGATGTTCAAAATAAAATTTAGGTCGCTAGTTTGATAAACTGAGCAGACGAGAAGAGGGAAGTGCACTGATCGAAGCTCGGCGTGAGACTGGTGGCGTGAGCTCTTGACGATACCTTAAGAAACCTCCTGTACTCGGCATGCTTTTTCTATGTGAACAAGTTTAGGTAGTAGGAGAATTTGTTGTACTTTGCATTTATTATCGGTGCATGTTTTCTGATTTATAAGTCTTCCGTAATTTTTATTGATACTGTGTCAGAGTAAGTGTACATTATGCTGAAAGCTAGAAAGAATGGATCCAAGTTGGGTGGTTCTTTTTGGTGATCATCTCTGAAGTGTTTGAAGATGCTGTTGGATGAATAATGATGCTGTCTTGCTCTTCTCTCCAGCGTGCAGGTGGTGTGTCCTACGTAGGAATCCTGACAGCTTTCCTCTGGGCAGGTAAACTTGTAGACCACTCCCGCGCGCTGGAGATCTGGTGCCCGAAGTCTGATAGTGAAGAATGTTGCTAGTTTTCGTGGCTTGAAAAACGGCCCGACAACAATTTTCTTCGAAGGATCGATTGTACGGGTGCGTTGCAAAACTGTATTCGTGAGAAAATGCGTTTTTTTGTAAGTTCAGAGGTTGCGAAGTTCGACGTAGAGGTCAACTGTTTTTCCTGGGCGATTCTGACCAAAATCATAATATCTATTTAAAAGTGTTTCCACTATTTTGTCTAAAATCGTAAAGGGGAAGCAGTTGTTAGTCAATACTTGTTTTGTGCGGTTGATTTCTTGCGTGCGTGTCTCCCACGTTGAGCAACATTTCAATGCGCGATGATGTAGTGTCCTTACAATTGATTTCTCGTAAGGCAGGGGCACCTGGGGAGTGAAGTGAGTGCATGAGCCATTATCAGTAGGCTTAACGTAAATAGAAGTTGAAAATTGTGTTCTTTCTAGTTCCATGCCGACGTATAAGAAGTGGAACCGGTTTTCTTACATTTCCTCGTGAGTGAATCGCAGAACCGAATTGCTGTGCATTTTTCTTTGGAAACAATGAAGGTGATGCGCACTTGAAAATACTGCCAGAATGTCATCCACATACCGCTTGTAATATCTTATAGGTTTGACGTTTTTTGTCGAGAAAGCAGGTTATCTTCCAGGTGTGACACGTAGAAGTCAGCGAACGTTGGCCCCAGTGGAGATCCCATGCTTACTCCGTCGGTTTGAATGAATGTCTGGCCATTGTGCTGGAATGGCGTCTCAGTTGTGCAAATTGTCAACAGATTTTTGAATATTTCATGCGGAAAGCTAGGGGGCGGCAGAGATGGATGGTGGGATAGTCTCGACATAATTACTTGAACTGTTTCATGGACGGGTACGTTGGTAAAGACGGACTCGACATCAAGCGAGACAACTTTATCCGTCGGTAATACTTCTAGGGAGCCCAGATCGATGAGCAGCTGGTCGCTGAAGAAAAGCATGTAAGTTTGGTTGATGTATGGACGGATAGTTCCGTTAATCCACTGGGCCACTTCATGGGTGGCTGTACCAGTCATGCTGATGATCGGGCGTAGTGATGGGTCGAGTCTGTTTTTATGAATTTTTAAAAGTCCGTAGAGGTGTCCGAATTCGTGGTCACCAGAGCGCTTGAGCTCGTAATAAATTCTTCTGTCCATGACTTCTAGCGGGCGTATAGCGTCGTTGATTTTCTTCTTTACTATGTCCAATTGTTGTCTTGCGCATTGCTGGAATTTAGCAGGATTTTCGATGAGCGTATTTAGTTTCTTGTCATAGCTCTCTTTATCCAATATGACGGTGCCACCTCCTTTGTCACTCCTTTTAATGACTAATGTTTTGTTGTCCTTCAGTCGTGATGATGCTTTCTGTTTATCAGTAGATATGTTTGCTTCCTGACGTAGTTTAGGACGAATGAAGAAGTATTTAAGTTTAGTTTTCAAATTTTCTTTGTCTTTTATAGATAGCCGTTTTCTGTCTCTTCGTTCCAATATGCTCATGTAGAACTTTTCAATCGAAATCTTCTGGTCCAACATACAGTATTTTTTACTCGCTGAAAAATTCAAACCCTTATTAAGCACGGAGATCTCATTTGCTGCACGGCTATGATGCGAAAGGTTAAAAACATTGTCGGTGTCTTCAGGTAGTAAAACGTTATTGCCATAAAGAGATTTCAATTTTTTCATGTGCTGATACAGAATGTCTGACTGGCATCGTTTCACTTTTCTTGACAGTAGCTATACACATGCGTAAACTTTAAAGCCTGATAGCCGTTTTCTGAGCGTGAGGATGCACGTTGTAGATTCCCGGTGTGAGGTTTCAAAACTGCGTGACTTCTTTTCAATTTCCCTTTCGATATGATTTTGCTTGCACTTGATTGTACTTGGTTCCGATATTGCACTCATGTCGTAGAGTTTAAAAGTCGTAAACTTTAGGAGAAGCCGATTGTTCAGGCAGAGCTTCAAGAATTTTATATCGGCGTTTAATTTCACGTTAGTTTTTAAAAATTTCTCCACTTTTCTAAAATCCTATTTCAGTTCATCGAAAATTTTAAGAAGAACAACTCTAGAGTAAAAATATGAGTAAGCTAAATAAAAAAACGTTTCGACCTGCTACTAGCTGCGTCATCATCAAGGTATATATGTAAAAACAAATGGCAAAGCTTACTAAAACTGAACGCACAAAGTCATTAAGCATCTGTCAGCTAGACTAAATAATTATAAACTAAATTCTTAGTGGTTCAAGATAAAATCTAGGATTGGTAGCTACCCGTTCAATAACGTTTATCAAACTAGCTACCTGAATTTTATCTTGAACAACTAAGAATTTAGTTTATAATTATTCAGTCTAGCTGACATATGCTCAATGACTTTGTACGTTCAGTTTTAGTAAGCTTTGTCATTTGTTTTCACATATATACCTTGATGATGACCGCAGTAGAAGGTCGAAACGTTTTTTATTTAGCTTACTCATATTTTAGGCGTTAAAGTTAAGGCGTTCCATCAGCCTTATCAACGTCCGCATTTCAATGGAATATAAAAATTTAATAATTTCAGAGTAAATTCTTCAATAAATATTGAGAACCTGCTTCATAACAAACATTAGCATGGAAATAGATTATGTGTATTAATGGGAACGTAGCGAAATGTTAACTAATCAAGAATAATACGAGAGTAGTTATTCAAAAAGATATTAAAAATGTTTTTAAAATCGGATAAATTAGTTTACATCTCCCTGCTACAGAATCACGCCTCTACAAGAAAGATGGTTCAAAGAGAGGAAGAAAGCCGGCATTTTTAAATAATGAGTAAAGGAAACAAGGAATTCATACCCAATGCGTGGAGACACCCCTCCCACCTTGCGCATAAAAATAGCAAATTAGGAAAGAAGATTATGAGACAAGATAAAAGCTGAACAAGAAAGTGAAAAATGTTTTAAAAAAGGACAGCACTGAACAGAAAAAAGATACTTCGGAACAAAACCAAACCCTACTCTGTTTGAACAAAAGAAGGCCTCCCTAACAAACAGCTTGGGACCTCACATCTTCCCCTTCCCCAGGCAACGCTAATTTCCCTAGATACAGTAGTTGTCTCACTGAGGTGAGTGTTGTTAAAAAAAAACATTACTGAAGTAGTTAATTCAATATAATATTAGAAATGCTTTCTAAAACAGACAGTATATTAGAGTATTACATAAACGGTAGTATCTATAAAGTAGAAAGTATCAACAGAATATTAAAAACGTTTTCTAATCAAGATTAGCGACGGAGTATTCAATAGCGCATAAAAACATTTTTCAAATCAACGTTCATGAGAAAGCCCTGAATAGAGTATTAATAAACGCAATGAACTTTGGCGTAGATAACCTGCAGGTGCTGGCGCTCCCTGGCAATGTCAGCCGCCGTCTGGTGGTGTGCGGTGCTGAGTGCCGCGTCCGCAGCGGCCGCCAGCAGCGCATGTGCACACGCCGCGTGCCCGCCGTAGCACGCCCAGCACAGCGCCGTCCACCTGGCCCGTGTGCGCCAACTTATATTTCAACTATTCAAGCTATTTCAACTTTTCAAACTCTTCGAGCTATTTTAACTATTTAAACTATTTCAATTATTTTAACAGTTTAAACTATTTAAACTATTCAAACAATTTTAACTATATACTTAGATTAGATTATAGGTTAGTTTAAACCTCCCTAACCGCTACAAAACGAAAACAAACATCGGCATCTTAGGATGCTTTATTTTCAATCAAGCCTGATACATATGATCTTTAGCATTGGTTTTTCAAATGTCTTATAACTAACACTACATATAGGACACCATGACGGTTCCCCCGTGAAGCCGGTACCCATTTCCGACACCTGGGTTGAGTGGGGTATTGTGCTTGAGCTCTCCCTTATACCCAACGGGGAAAATCGCCGCGCCAGTGCCGGGATACGAACCCTCGTCTCCAACATACAAGGCCGATCCCTTAACCACTGTACCACTGCGAGCACAACGAGCGTAAGAGCGTAATAAAAAGAGCGTATCGAAGAGAAGAAGGAGGAAGGCACCATTTAGCATGGATATTAGGGAATGCGGAATCTATGCAAAAGGGGCATAGAAACAGTAAGTTGGGAAAGAAGTTCATGAAACAAGATCAAAGTTGAAGAAGAAAGTAGTAAATGCTGAAAAACAGGACAGCAGTGAACCGAAAAAGGTGGTTCTTACATGGCAAAAAACATTTCATTTCAACAACAAGAAGGCGTACCTAACTCTGAGCGCGGGCCCTCACACATTTTCCCCCAGGGAGCGCTAATTCCCATAGATACAATAGTTGTTTCCCCTTGAAGGGTTAAACTATTTATTTACCACAAGTGATACATCAATAGATTGTATCTCAAGTCTAGTACAAATAGACACATTTGAGTAAGATGCTTTGAATGAAACAAGATTTGCTAATCAGAAAGCTCTGCACTGTATCTCCACAAGTGACAAGGATATTTACGCTGCGCTATATCATTCAACTTTTTACCGCTCGTGATGAACACTAGAAGACACACAAGTGATACAGTTTCAATAGTTAGTTAAGAATCTTGAAGTTCATCTGAGTTAATTAGGCAGAAAAAGAAAAAACTGTACGGAACATTTCAATAAAATTTCCGTTTTGACAACTAAACAAAATGGGTCACATACTTCATTGGAAAACAAAGAGAAACGTAGAGGCATTCAAAATCAAATAACTCATATTTAACTGCTCCAATTCATTAGCATACTTCACATTGAGGCAGAAAATAGTCCATGGGAAAACAATTAGAACGCTTACATTTTGCAATCAGGTGTGCTGGTAAAAATGGTAGAGAAGAATAACGTAAAAGCTATTTTTGCGAGATTCTTCGAAACCGCTTCGGCGAACGATTCTGTCTAAACAGGTAAAATTCTCTTACTTCTGATCTAAGTTCCATATGGAGTGACAACTCGACT
>JACJUY010011578.1:35770-48105 GCA_014220935.1 Platorchestia sp. MABIK
TCCCCATTAGTATATGAGAATGAACATTCATATCGAAGAGCTACACCAGTTCATTTTGCAGCGTGAAATAAGAGGACGAACAATGGGAATTGAACACGCGCACTTAATTACACGAGCAGGTGGTTTTCACATAACACTTCGTTATGTTGGACAAACAACCTCGTATCGCACAATCTCACTTCTCAACGTCAACAAATTGAATCTAAAATTGCCTAATCTTGCTCCGAGGGCTAACATCAACACTAGGCGGAAATTATTTCAACACTGACCATAAAAAATTAATTCATTTTAAAAGTTGTATTAATATTTTGAAAACAGTAGCTGAATAGTTGTTGATAAAACATTATGATTAAAAATGGCAGAAAAGCGACCGATATACTGCGCAACGCAATTAAACGCAAAAAATAAAATTGCGGACATTTATTCAATAGACACAACGATACAAACACAACTTGTCAACATAGCGCAGGTAAAAAGAAAGCTTTTGAAGGGGCTGAGACTTTAACATGTACACAGGTTTTAAAATATCAGAATCGAGAACATTTAAGTTTAAAGCGTGCGACACTAAATACTATTAGGAATTTCAAATATCACATGCGACTGGGTACAAAATATCCAATTCACGTTTATCCGCCTCTCTCCCTTGACCTCCGAGCAGTTACTGTGTTTGCAGGAGTTCAAATATGGCACAACGTACTACATTGCTAATAACGAACTAGCACTCGAATGAAAATTAGTAAACCGTAAAAATAGAGAGTGCAATTGTGATTTATGGCGAAATGATTCAATTTTCCTTAGTATTCGAATTAGAGTAACTGAGCTAGATGAAGTACGAAAAATATTTCACAGAAAAAGAATGATGATCATGGAAATTCTAATGTTTATCTTCCAGTAAATTACATTCACACCACATATTTCCACGGACCACTAGCGCCGAAACAAATATTTTTGCTCTTTAATAGTTTTGTGATGCGTCATGAAGCTGCCGACAAGTATGGCATACTTGATTTTCAGTGAGTACACATCACATTTACACCGCAGATACTTTGCTACTATAATCTTTCACATCTCCTTTCTCGTTACAGCGCAAGAGAACTAAACGAGCACTACGTCAACAAAAAACTAAAAAGGAGGAAAACAAAGGGAATACAATGTCTAACCAAGTATTCAAAGCCATGACATCACAATTCATTGCACATTGCTTACATTTATTCTACATACGAAAACATAATTTCATTTTTCAAAATTTTAATTGGCATAGTAGAAAAATTTTGGAATAGTTGTTAATTTATCAAACATTGTGATTAAAAATAACGAAGGAGTTCAGCCGATCAACTGCGAGAAGTAAATGCTTAAAAACTCGGAAAAATCCGATAATTTGGAAGATACTGTCAATTTCCGACACCTTATTTTAGTGAAAAATTTTGTATCTATTACCGATGGTTTTTGTTTACCGTGCCCGTTATCGATTTCTTCAGTTAATTTTTGTACCATATCAAAATGCAAACAATGCACATTGATTCAATCACATTGACATTGCCTCGTCTGACTTATTAGTAATATATTGTGAAACAGAGTTCCCGGACTCGGAAAAAATATCAGGACAAAAATAGTCGTCAAAATAGTACGGAGCCTCGGAACAGAAACCCTGGACACATCTCGGTAAATACGATTTTGGAAAATTTACACAAACAAGTAAAATTCTTCCCACCACTACACCGAACACCACATATACGATGTCCTCTCCACTTTCACTACTTGGGACACCAAATTCACCCGAAAGTCCACGCGAACTTTCTCTAATAAATTCAGATCGCTTAGCTCCATTATACAATGCACAATCGTTTATTTTGCTCACTCTCGGAATTAGCCAGTAAAATCCTCACGTACTAATTTTTCTATTCTTTCAAAGCCAGGTTCATGCATGCTGAGCAACAAGCATAGTGTTTACACAAACTTTGTCCTCATGGAACTTATCTTGGCGACACCTCCACCTTGCAATTCAAGAACAATTCACTTCTTCAGACACATACGATGACTCCGACCATAGACCATCTATTCACTAGTCCTGACACTATCCTTCCTAAGCAAAGCTTCACAGTCGCACCCAATGTCATCCGTCATCTCTTTTGCTCTGACCTACCCTACAACGATGCTCGTATAGCTATTCTTTTCAACTTCAGAGTAGAAAGAGTCATCGTTCTCTGTATGAAGCTATGAACCATATTCTGGTAGAGATCAAACGCAAGGAATTCATGGTTTTCTTCCTGCCATTGATTTTCGTAAGTCATGAAATAGCTGTTTTCATATTTAAATGCATACAAAAATCTCGACTGTTGCCTTCCCACGGTAATGCTGCTTCTCATCAGGGGTTAAACTGCAATATTCAATAGAAAAATTTGACATAGATTTAATATTTAATTTTGATTTAGCCTCCCTAACCAAATCGAAGGTGTTCTCAAGAAAGTCAAGAGGAAATCCCGATTAGGACAGAAATAAAGGAACGAGGAATCTGAACACGAAGCGTTTCCCACACAATGCTCATAGAAGCAGTAAGATTGAAAAAAGTTGATGAATCAAAATCGAAGTTGAAAAGAGAGTAATAGGTGCTGAAAATAGGACACCAATGAACCGAAAAAATACCCGGTTAAAAAAGTCTATTTCAATGAAAAAAAGGTTCCTTAACCATAAGCTTGGGAACTCGCATCCCTCTGAGAACGCTAATTGCCATAAATGCAGTGGTTGTTTTCCCGTGACAGGCTCAACCCGTAGAATGAAGCGCCAGTGCATGAAAATATACTCGACATTTGTGTATCTGCTACCTATTTAACCCGATAAATCTCGAAGAATACTGATCTATAAAGGAGCTACAAGTTACACGTAACACTTCAACATACCTGGACAGCGGATTCGCCGTTGAGATCCTGAACACTTTCTGTCGAACCGGCACACTTCATTGATTCCTCAATATCTTGGGTAGCATTCACGTCGTCTTCTCCAGATGCATCTAACACCCCAGGGGTTTGCTCCAGACTGTTTTCTTCGAATTCACTGAATGCTTCCACAACCGCAGTAGTCGGCTCCCTAGCAGCGCTAGAACTGCCCTTGCTACATGAAACAGCTGGATCTACAGGAGTCTCAATTCCACACTCGGTAGCAGCACAATCTTCTGCCGCAAGCACACCATCTTCCCCGATATCAACACACGTTTCAGTAACCGGCTTCTCAATACAACTATTTTGGCTGGGCATAGCGTCCTCGTCAGAAGTTACTACTGGCAGACTAGTTGCAAGCAACGCAGCACCGTTTTCAGGTGAGGCCTTGGCTCTGCAAAACAAAGATAACCAATACAATAACTGTGACAGGAGCCTACCGAAAATCGTAAACACGAATATTAACACATCCAGTGCCCATTTGTTACCAGCGTCACAGACCTATGCGCTGAAGACAAACTCTAAATATAAAAAATAAAAATATTTGATTATGAAATGTGAGTCTGTTTTTCTTTCTCCTACGCGAGCCAAAAAAATCAAAGCTTCGGATCTGATAGCGAAACTTTACCAAATGATTAATGTGCGACTTGTTGTTCGTAACCTCTTCAACACCAAGCGTTGTTTCCGCAAATCTGATGTGATGTCTCCTCTTTTCCTGTACTTTGCATCAGCACTAATAAAGCCATGAGGAGGCTCATAGTTGAGACCAAGCTACTCGTCACTTCATTTTCCTTACAGCCGAGCACAGGGGGTTAGATTATTTGTTAGTTCAAGCCTCCTTAAGGAGAAGGTTCAGATCAAATTCCGGATAAAGGTAGGTTTTCGGTTTATAAACTAATCATATAGGGAATTTTCTTGTACATCCAACGATATAATCGGCTATCAAATACGTGCATTGGTTCATCTCCTAGGGCGGGGTAGAAGACGCGCACTAACGTGACCTTGGCGAGCCCCAATGGATATGTGACCTCCCCCTTCGGGAGGAAGTACCTTATTACGAGTCAGTTCTAAGTGTTCTTCCGCGGGAATAGCAAGGGAGTTCATTTATGGCCTTGCTCGAAATGCTTTCGTACTTGAACGAAACATCTAACACTCTGATAAATTATGATGATGTAACTGAGTGTTTGTTTTGAATCCGGCTGCTCTGAATCATCAGCTAATTAGTTCGTTGTGTAAACATCTAATCGCCTCCCGCATTTTTGAAGCTACAGAAATGGCAAACATATCAATCGAAAGGACTTAAAAAGAGCTACAAAGCAATAAAGATTGATTGAAAAGAAAATTTAGTCTGAAAATGAAAAAAGAATTTAAAAAATTTCTGAAACTTGGATTCTTTGTTTTTTAAATGGATCCTTTCCCACAGTTTTAAAAGTACAGAAATTGCTAATACATCAATCGATAGAACTCAAATAGAGCTACAAAAGAGTGGAGTTCATTTAAAAAAAATACTTGGTTCAAAAATTATGAAAAAAGAAAAAACAAATTCTGTAAAATGGCTGTCATGAAAACTTGCCTTTTTGACCTTTGAAGGGATTCTTCTCCCACAGTTTTGAAGGTACAGGAATGGCAAACAAATCAATCGATAGTGGTTGAAACCATCTAGAGATCCGGTGCAAATGGTTTTTGAATTTCAATTCATAATGAAAATAATAGGCAAAATTATTTGAAAAAGATGAAACAGTGGTGGGTTTTGGGCCAAAAAATTCTTAAAATTCACAAAATCAAATTATCGAAAAATGTTTGCGCCGGATCTCTAGACGAGATAATTAGCTATCTAGAACACATTTTACCAGTTCTACAACTGCAAAATTGCAGCAGATGAATCATTTTCCGCAACTCCCATTTTTAATGTTTAAAAAAAAAAGTCATTTCTGATAAATGTACAAAAAACACATGAATTCTGAAACAATAGATGCATCATTTTACACCAATGGTGAAAATATCAGAAAAATCCGTCGAGAACTTACGGACTTTTTAATAACCCGAACCGTCTCCTTAACCGCTAAAGAGAGGAAGGAGGAAGGGGCACCGTTTAGTACAGAGATAATTAAGGGAATGATGAATCTATGCAGAAGGGGCATAGTAACAGTATGTTGAGGAAGAAGTTTATGAAATAAGATAAAAGTTGAAGAAGAAAGTAGAAGGTGCTGAAAAACAGGACAGCTGTGAACTGAAAAAAAGGTGGTCCTTGACTTTTTAAAAAACATTTTATTTCAACAAAATGAAGGCCTTCCTAACTCAGCTTGCAAGCACAGGGGAGTGGCTGCTGGTGCCGATTGGGTCATCACAAACCCTTCTCACAATAATGTTCATCATCTACTTAAATACGATCAGCCAATTAATTGAAGTAATTTATATTACAATATATAAACAGTAATAATGCAGATTGCAAATATTTATCTCACATATTGAGACCATTAAATGAGCAAGTTATACCGTTCACTTGAATATTTCACCTTTACAGAGAACTACAAAAATTTTCCATAGCTGACAAAGCTTAGCATATACTGAAATTCATATACTGCTGTTTATTTCAAACATGTTTATTTAATGAATTATCACAGTTTTCCCAAAAAATTTTAATACACATTGATTTCTCCAATGAAATGTTTACCGTAGGACTTGAATTTTGTTGAGATGCTGACTCTATGACGAGCGGTTATGATCACCATTACAAACGTACGAATTACATCTGATAAACTGATGGAAACTGAAATGATTAAAAGAACTTCATGGTAAAGCTCAAAAATACTATTTTTAACCCATAGTATCAAAGATGATTAAACAAATACTCCACACTAGGCATTCATCATTAAACTTTCCAGGTTAAGACAATAATACTTGAAATTTAATTTTCAATGTAGATCTTAGAAAATTTGCAACCATTTTAATTTTTAAACAACAAAGCATCACAGCAGCATACCCTGGAAGAACACATTAATTTTCAACACCCTAAAGGAACTTCATTTTTATCTGAATAGTATGATATCTGTTACACCTAAAGATATACAAACAAGTTTTGAAGAACATTTTGTGATTATGAAGGAAATGGTTGAGTTAAGTCCTGACCTTCAAGGCCTCATAGAAAACAGATGAATTTCCATTTCAACTTTTCCACTTAGGCTTGGGCATTGATGATTTAAGTCACTAAACATGTTAACTGTGATGGGTTAAACTGAAGTTCAATATTCAATCCAAATTTAAAGTCAATTGTGGTTATCAACGTTGAAAATAGCAAACATTAACTGGATCAGGCCTTCATCTAGCTTTCATTAAGTATTAATAAAAAATGAGTTTGTGCCTGCAGGTGGGTCAGCAGCACTATGAAAATCCCCTCAGTGACCACCGTTGAGTCACTTCACAGGAAATGTGTTAAGTAGATACTATACATTCTAAACACCAGCCAGTTATTATCACACATACTCAGGCAAAAAAAGTCAAACTGGGCAATATGGTACTGTAAATACATACCCTCTCCTATAACTTTCAAACTATTCTGATCACCAGCAAAGGGTTCCAAGTAGTTAAACATTTTCAATACAGTATACAACAATAAAATCAAGACCATATTTGGGTAACTGCTCCTCTCTTCAACAAAGTCAACAATGCAGACAGGGCATGCACACAAGCATTAGTTGAAGTGGGGCAATGATCTAAGGGCACATACTTAATTTGAAGCAGCAGTTTCTGAAACATTAAAATGTTCACAGAGCTGCATGTCACTAATACTTCTGACTCAATGCAAGCGTTCTAGCTGTTTTAAAACTTCAATTAACTTTAAAAATACCTTTTATTTCATTATTTCCCTACTTTCATAACTAGACCGTATGATATGCATTGCAAGTATCAAAAACACCAATATTCTAATGTACACTCATTCCGTTACTATTTTTACCTGTCATCTCAGCAATTCTTCTTTTTAAATAATTACATGCTTAAGAAAATGCATCAAGTTAAGTGGTAGTACAAGTAGAAAAACTGAAGTTTAACATTGATCCCTACAACCAAGCCTGGCATCCAAGTCCAAGAAGTATGAAAATTCCCTACAGCTGTATAGTTAGGTACTTTGCCTATAGACCAATTTGGGCCCAGCAATAAGAAAATTCTATTCATCAAGCTATAAATGAGTGGCTTCAACTCATTACACCTCTAAAAAGTGCACCTCCAACTTTAGTGAGGCAGTGTCAACACAAGAAATTGCTGCACAGATCTATGGAGAGCATTTCACATTTTTAAAACAGTTAAAAATATTCTCTGACTTAAAAGACTTACCCCACACTATCTGGAAGAGGCAGCAAGTCATCTACGTCTTCTAGCTCATCTTCACTATTCACAAAGAACATTCTGAATGCCACAGAAAACCTGAAATTGAGCACCTGGAAGAAATTCCACATTAAGAAAAGAAAAAAACAGTTGATTTTCAATAACGTTGATATTTGAAATATATAACATTATTTTGGACCATAGTAATGGAAATTCTTCATCAAAAATGCAAGTGGAGAGAAACATGTGTTTAGACAAATCATTATTTTAATTCTTCCATCTATAAAAATTGATATAATCACCTCAAGACTGACTTCAATCCTACATCAGTCTTCAAATGTATTTTGTTTGAACACTCTTCTATGTGCTGATTTGTCAAAGTGAATGAATGATTGAAAATAAAGTCACAAAACAAAAACTATCTAATAGACCAATCTAACCAAATTTTGATGGTAACATCACAAAAAAGCTTGGAATCATATATTTCAATACATTCTGTACAGGAAATGCTATTTCAAAGTGGAAACAGAAAAGTTTGACCAACCTATTAAAATATAAGTAGTTTTAAATTTATCAAGTCAATTTCAGCCTAAATAAGATAAAACCTAACTCACCCAAATTTCACTTAAAAATAGTTTTATAATGTTATATTTGTGAGTTCACTTGTTCAACAGTGGTTTGCAAAAGTGAACCTTGGCATTGACAACATAGCCAAATTGACACATCTTGAAGCTACCTACTTCTCATGAACATCTGATTCTGACGTGATCATTTCAAACAATATTCGTACTTTGTAGTAATCTTATTATATGAAGTCACAGCAAAGCTGATAATTTTGGTAATATTGGTATCAATGGTATGCCATATAACAAAAAGTTGAAAATTATTAGAATTTGTGGCCTAAAGATTCAAAGATATTGACTACAGCACAAGCAATAATTTAATGATAACTAATTCATCCTTTGATTAAAATGAAACTCTCATACAATGTAGGTAAGGAGTTAGGGAATATTTCATCATCAATTTAGTTTTTGCCACTAATTAAAACCAGTATTGTGTACTCATGCATCTTCAACCATGTATTTTTTTTAATATGGGTACTAAATCTTTCACTTTTGTTGTTCTAGTTGAACCTTTCTTCTTAGGTTGCTCAATGCTGAGTAGTCAAATATTTATAGGAAAAAACTAAAACTTGAGAATTTAGCCACAATTTATAGCACAGCAATAACAAATTAATAGTAACTATACAATCAACTTCATTGATTCAACAACAAAAACCTTTCAAAATTCAGCCCCCCATAAATGAAATTCTGAATAGCACAACTACAAAAAAAAGTGAAGAATGATGAATCCATTACTGAAGTAGCTTGATTGCTGATTGATATGGTACATAGTAGCCACATAATGTAGGCAAGGAGTCTAAACTTCAGTAATGCTGGCTTGCTTGGGACTAACTTTCAGACTTACATACTTTAAACACTACCATGAGCAGCTTTATGTTGGCAGCTTTCTCTTAAAGAAAAGAGTTGTCAAACTTCAAATTTAAAAAAGCATTACATTGAAATATTAAACTATGTTCCAATATAATGTAAAAAATTACACATCTAGATGTAAAAATGAACATATGGTTGACAATGTGCTTATTCATATTTTTGTTTTGTAGAATTCAAAGCACAAAATAAATCAAACAAACATCAAGAAAATATTTTCAAAAATTTGTGCGAACACAGAACGTGAAACTCCTATCATTATTTATGAGCCTGAATACTTGAGAAAATTGTCTTGCATATGTGGGAACTTAGCTTTGATGGAAAAAGCAACTCTTCACCTCTTCATCACAAAATATATTGAATAAGTTGCACAATAACTGAAGGCATTGAAGTAAATCTAAGCCCACTACAATATTGAATAGTTCATGGTTTCATATTCACTTCATTTGTTCAACTTATTTTCAGTTCTATATAAAATTATGTATTAAGTTTTTATTTTTATAATATTTAAAATTCAACATTAACATACATACTGAAAATGAAAAGGGATTAACAAATTGACTGCATTTGCAATTGCATAGTTGGTTATGTTGGAAGAAGCAGTATTGTAAAACCAACTACAAATACAGTCTGAACACATTTGTAACCTTTCTAAAAAAATGTGGAAATATACTTGGGTTAATGTGTAGCTTTGGTAATAATTTAATTTCTAATTTTTGGTGCCAAATCATAGTTAATTAGATCAAAATAAACAAGTTATTCTTCATGCCCTTTCCATCGCAAATGAGTATTTAACAAGTTTTAGCAGTAAATTACTGACCCCAACTCTGGTCTTTGAAGCAAAAAGAAATTCATCAAGAGCGTTGTATGGCAATACTGCAATGGACTCTTCCTTTCGACGCGCTCGAATGATCGAACGCGCTTTTCCCGCGCTTGCAACAATGCAATTGTGATAAGTACCATACCGCTATAGCTTGTAAAATAGTCATTTGCAACGAAAAGTGCATAGAAGAAAATTTGTTTACTTTGAACTTATTAACTATGTTTCGGCATTAAAAATTTAAAAATTGATTATTACCAAACGCTACACATTTACCTATACTTGTATTACAACGCATTACTATGTATGCTAAAAATTACTTTGAAAAAATGTGGCATAATAGTTGAAATGATCTTTATTTATACCTGTCCCTAAATGAGCAATGTAACTACCGGTGTACACATACACACCAATACACAGTCTATGTGTTAAAGTAAGGCCCAGCTATGACAGCTAGAGCAGTAGTTCTTAACCTTTTTACTCCCATGCCTTCCATGAGGATATATTTTTTACTTCAAGCTCCCCTGAATGTTTTATGAGCTTAAAGAACCTGGACACAAGTATTTGCACAGCTTTATTTTTTGTATATTTCAATCACTTTGAGTTCTGTGTTGGGGTAAAGATTACAAATAGTTTAGAGAACCCTTTATGATCTAACAGAATATCATGACCAAAAAAAAAAAATTCAATGGTCAACTTACCAGAACACTAAAAAATACTACGTACAAAATTATTTTGCCAAAAATATAAATCTAATATTTAGTTGCATGGCCCTTGTTTGCAATTACAGCATGGAAATGATTGCTGTAGTTTGAAACTATCTTCTGACACTCTTTTGGTGGAATCTTGTTCCATCCTTCAATGAAGATTGTCCTCAGACCTCAATTCTGCAAAATTTTTTGGGCTCCTTTTCTGCACAGCAGATTTCAGTACTTTCTACAAATTTTCTACGGGACTGAGGTCAGGAAGCTGTCAGGGTTATGCCCATGGGATAGCACTTATTATCTTAGAAGCCAATCATTCTTTCGTTAACTTGACAGGATGCTTTGGGTCTTTGTGTTGCTGAAAGATGCACTTATATGCCGGTACATAGAGCTATCCATTTTGCAATCACTAATGTGATGTTTCCCTCACCCTGAGAAGTGGAGCAGCCTGAAACCATATTACTTCCTCTATGCTCGACGATAGGAAGGATGTTCTTAGGATCATAGGCAGTCCCTGGTTTCCTCTCAACATCACGAGAGTCTTCCGGCCGAAGAGCTCAATTTTACTTTCGTCGGACTACACAACCTGTTTGTTAAACTCATAACCTTTGTCAAAATGGTCTTTGGAAACTTCAAACAGTTCTTCATATGTTTAGCTGTCAGAAGAGGAGTCCAACGTTGAGTTCCTTACTTGTTACTTGTTAATGATGCGGCGCATCTCCTTCCATGGGAATTAGCGCCCCCACTCCGCCACTGGTTCCATTAGATCCTCTTCAGTAGCCCGGCTTCCCGAAGGAATGAAACAATCAAGCTTGGAACAGTGGGGGGATAGAGCAGCGAAGAGAGACTGAAAGGGAGAGCGTTGGTATGGCAGGCTGTTCGTAGCTGGCTGCAAAAGGGTTCATACGCGGGGCACTCAATGAACACATGTTTCAGGGTGATGTGGGAATGACAGTTTGGACAAGATGGAGGGGCTGATTTGGTGATGTAGTGACCATGAGTTAGACGGCATGTTTGCAGTCGTAGACGAGTGATAACGATCTGGTCAGCGCGAGTGAGGTGTTGCGGGATGAATGGCCCCAGTGTTGGTCGAAAGTGAGTGATGGAGTGAGGAAGTGATGACCAGTTGCTTTGCCATGCTTGGTCATAGTGGAGAACGAGTTTTCTTTTCAGCTCATATTTGCTAGGAAATAGGTACGTCGCATGGTTCAGACCTTGTCGCAAATCCAGCCTTGCTCCTTACTAAAGTCCCGTGCAAGACAGCCCATGTCTTGCATAATTAGGGACTAGGTCTTCTTTTATAACAAAACTGGCCTAAAAAGTAAGAACGCTAACTATTTATGACAAGCGGGGCAATGGTGGGAGTGCTTCACTTTCCTGGCGACCTTAATAACCTTGGACATGCATAAAATGTTCGTTTGTCTTTACGAGCGAATCCGAAGCCTCAGCTACGGATTCGAGCGAAGTTGAGGAGGGGCCTTCGCGGGTTGCTTCCTCAGATGAAGACGATAAGTGGTCCGGGGCGCATGTCAACAATGTGCTCTGACCTATACCGGCCCCGCTTCAGGGAAACTTAACCCTTGACAGCCGGCTTTTTGTAAAGAAATGTTCACCGGAACATAATCTTCGAACAACAGTTTCGAGGTGAGCATTCTCTTTAGCTATTGTCCTACTTGCCATAAATTTTTGTTATTGCAGCGTGTACTGACCCCGTTCAGGGTGTCAGCTAAAGACTATGTTTCCTGTGCCAGTTAATTCTGGAAGTTTTTCGCCGCTGAAGCGGGTTGGCGAGACATAGTTCTTTTTCAAAGATCATGATAGTAATTCGAGAAAATTCTTTTTTCGAAGATTATGCTAGTAATTCGAAAAAGTTCTTTTTTCGAAGATTATGTCTAGGAAGTAGTTCTTTTTTCGAAGATTTTATTCTTCGTTTTCGAGAGATAAATAATTCTCACTTTCGAAAAACTATTGCTTCCTAAATTCGAAGTTAAAACTTCCTTTTTTTGAAGTTAAAAAACACTTCTTCATTTAAGTGTAACTTTTTAAAAGAACAAAATGTTCTCGA
>JACJUY010011585.1:0-15909 GCA_014220935.1 Platorchestia sp. MABIK
CAACATCGCTGAAGCCAGCCATCACATGCAACACTGTGTATAATGTTTGAAAATTCTAGTTGGCATCTGCTGGTGGAATATACCTGCTGTTTACACCTGCTGTTTACACCTTCTGTTGGCAATACACCTGCTGTTTACATCTGTTGTTGGAAATACACCTACTGTTTACACCTGCTCATGACATGCGCTGGTGAAAATACACCTGGTGTTTACACTTGTTGGTGGCATCTGCTGGTGAAAATACACCTACTGTTTACACCTGTTGGTGGCGATCATTTGCTGTTTAACCTCTCACTGCTCGCTCAATTTGTGCTAAACCATTACCTGAGATTTCATGTCTAAGTAATACTTTGGTGTAGAAGGTAAACTATACTCCTATCAGTGCAGAATTAATTCAAGTTTCGTTGTACTTCGGGCAGGTTAGAGGACGATCTTGCCTCGTTGGTCAAAGGGCGAGAGTGTTTGTATTTATCGCCGCCCAGAGAGCTTGCATTTACTGCCGTCCAGAAAATGTGTAATTTATCGCCGCCCTGAGTAAGTGTAATTTATCACCGCCCTGAGTAAGTGTTATTCATCACCGCCCAGAGTGTGTGAAGTTTATCGCCGCCCAGAGTGTGTGAAGTTTATCGCCGCCCAGAGTGTGTGAAGTTTATCGCCGCCCAGAGTGTGTGAAGTTTATCGCCGCCCAGAGTGTGTGCAATTAACCTCCGCCCTCCGACATGCTCTCGTTGAAATTGTGGTAGTGACTCCTTAATTATGTTAACACGGGAAGAACGTACGGGACGCGGTACGTGGAGAAGTTTGAGAGCTCAAGCCACCCTGCAGCGCCAGCCATGCTGCCCAGAAACCGATTCCTTCGGTCGCCAGAGGGCGTCGTCGTGACGGCCGTGCTGCTCGTGGGCGCCCTCTACTACCTCACGCAGGAGCCGGGTGAGGGCGAGGCTGGGGTGTGTGGGGTTATGTATTGTTACTAAATATTCTAATGCCTTGTAATTATGTCATGCCAAGGTGCTGTAGTTAAAGCTAGGGTGCAATAACTAATTTGTTTTCGCTCTCTGCTACCTCACGCAGGAGCCGAGTGAGGGTAGTGCTCTGATGTGTGTTACTTGGTGCCAGTTATTCTTCTGCCTTATGATTAAAAATGTTCACTTTATGCTAGGTACTAGTTATTCTTATGCCTTATAATTGATGCCAGAATGCAATGACTAATGTCAGGATGCAGTAACTAATTCGTCTTCGCCCTCTACTATCTCAAGCAGGAGCCAGGTGAGTACGTGCAGTCCATATAATTAAACCATGCAATAGAAAAGATTCATCTAATATAACGTGCAAAATTCAGGTCAAGTCAATACAAGGTAGCCTTATAATTCATGTCAAGATCCTATAACTGTTACTTTGGTTGATTGACACCCATTTTATACATCTAAGTCGAGTAAGAGATTGTAGCTATTTTCTTTTCCTAAAAGACAAAAAATTGTCTATCATTGTTGGGCTTGAACTCATGACCATCTTCTTTGAAGGCGTGTGTACTAACCACTGGGCAATGGGCCCCTCAAATTGTTAAGATCTTTCTCCTTCATCGTTTTCGGTCCCTTTTATTTGCCCTTTCGCTCATCTTTTGCTGTTTGGGGATAAAACTAGCGTATCTATAGGGATAAACACCTCCAGGAGGAAGATGTAAGGTCCCAAGATGAAAGTGAGTCAGGCTTTCGTTTTTTTACAGATTGTCTTTTCTGTTTCACCGGTGTCTTTATTTTTAGCACCCTAAAATAATTCTACTCTCTTTTTCAACTTTTATCTTGTTTCATAAGCTTCTTTTTATCTTGGTGTTTCTAAGCAGTAGGTGTGTGGACACCCTTTCTGCGTAGGTTCCCTGTTACTTTAATTCCGTGCTAAATGGTGCCTTTCTCCGTCGTGTCTTAGGCACCCATCTGTAGCTGTTATAGAGGCTTAAAATAATTTATAATTTAGCACTATACATGCAATCTCATTTCTGGTTTAGTGTAACTTTCGTGTGTGTGCTCGATTTTTGCTGACTTTGTCTAGACTCGGTACAAAAGTGCAAATTCTATGTCAAATCGAACCCAGGTGCAATCTTGAATACTTCAATGTTAAACATGATCGTTCGATAGCGATCATTAGAAACTCGTCAATTTCGGGAGGAAACTGTGAGGTCCTGAGATGAAGGTTAGGGTAAGCATTCTTTTTTTAAAATAGAATAGATTTTTATTTTGTTGCGGAAAACTTTTTTCGTATCCATTCTGTCCTGTTTTTTTTGAGCACCTACCACTTCCCTTTTTAACTTTTATCTTTTTCCATATACTTTCTTCCTAACTTAAGTGTTTCTATGCGCAGGAAATCTTGAATGGGAACACACCTTGTGCACAGATTCTCAGTTTCCTGAATTTCACACTAAATGGTGCTTCTCTCCTTCCTCTCTTGAAACTACTTTGTTGTAGCCAGAGAGGTATAAACTAACAAATAATCTAATGTCAAATCTCCAGCACTGTATTATCCACACAAATAATGGAACCATACAATGTGTAACGGATGCATGAAAAGATTTCGTGCACAATGTATGTACGGTTGTTTGTACGTGAAATTGATGCCTGTAAATGTGTTACGTTGGTCCCTGTGCGTGATTGATTTCTTACGACACCGGACTTGGGGACAACCAGAGAATGGGCCACTGGGCTTGTTCCTGTTGCCATATTATTTTTTATACTCGTGTTCTATATTTTGTATGCCATATTCAATACCGTTTATTCTATACTCTAAATACCATATTCAATACCGTTTATTCTATACTCTAAATACCATATTCAATACCGTTTCTTCTATACTCTATAAATCATATACTCTATGCACTCTGTGTAATATAAATGGATACCTGCAGTTTATACACGATATTCTATATATACTATGCACTCTATGGGGTGTTTTTTATTGTGTTGGCAAATTTCAACCATAGGTAGAAAAACTCAATAAATCGATTTGTACATATAATAAAATACTAAAAATTCCTTAGTTTTCGAGTTATAAGGACTTGAAGAAACTTTAAAACTTTAAGTAAGATACCACGTGCGCGCCAAAGTTAGCGCTAGTCTTGATAGTTCTGACCCCACTACAGCAGTTTTTAGTTATTTTTACAATAAAACATGCAAGCATTTTACAGTTACGAAAAATATCTGCAGTTTGAATGTTCGTAAGGAAATTAACACCGAACCATCAATGATAAACTTTAGTAGGTATTTCATTATATTGATAAAACGTACAAACATTTCAAATGCTTAATAGCTTGAAACTGCAGATACTTTATTTCAAGTTTCTAAAAAAGTAGTTCTACAAATTACTATGTAGTAAATAATTTCATTAGGAATATTTTGAACATGTTTTTAGCTCCAATTCCTTGCACATGTCGTCCATTTCTGTCCACGCAGTTTTAATGTGAGCTTTTGCTCGCATCGGTGAAGCAACTCGTTTGATTAACTGTATCATTTTTAGTTCATTGAATTCATTAATGATTCTTTCAATTCTTGTGTCTTGAGGAGGACTAGAATATACTTTCGTCTTTTAAGTGTCCCCATAGAAAATAATCACTCCTTGTTATATCTGAGGATCTTGAAGGCCACTAAATTTCTTGACCTAACGCAACTCCGCGGCTGTTAAAATCTTCTATCAGGCGTATTTTTACAGCTATCAGTCTATGAGCCGGTGCGCAGTCCTGTAACCCCCAAACTCGGTAAACTCTATTGGTGTAAATATGCTCGAACTTTGGTACTGGATGTTCATTGATAAGGACTAGGTACCCAACACCATTCCAGTTATTGTAAAACACTGGTCCAATTAGATGCCCATTTCCAAAAATTCGGGCCCAAACGAACCTTTCTCGAAACAAATAGGTATTTCAAAGTTAAAAGTAGAAGAATTGTTCAATTATCCTGCTAAATTCATAAATGTTATACTATATAGCCTATATAGTGAATAAGACTACGGAACACGATCATATAACGCTAAACGCGCCGCGCCCAGCAGGCGCGCTGTCATGGCGGGTGCAGACGCTGGAGGACCTGCCTGATGGGGGCGTGGTGCTGCTCAGCCCCCGCCTGGGGCTCCCCCTGCAGGAGGCGAGCTATGGCAGCGGCCCTGCGACCGTCCCTCGTGGCACTGCCTCTCTGGTCAGCTTATGCGTAGAGCTTCCGTGTGATAAGTGCATATATTCTCTGTTTGCTGTGTATGTGCGTTCATCCTAGATTTGGTACTGAAGTACGTATATCTTCTACGTGATGCTGGCATAAATCTCCTACTGGATGTGTTCATACGTATATCTTTTATATGCCATTCAAGTACGTATAAACAGGGGTTGAACAAAATAATGCAAACGCCTAACATTTTGGAATCATCATCTTTGAATATGTTGTTGTCAGGGCCAAGCGACGGAAGGATTCCGTACAGTTCTAGTTGTGGGGATGTCAGGCTAAAACCCACTCGGCACTCCGACCGCCTCAGGAATGGAAACACGAGAACAACTAATAAGTTTATTGATTGCGTAAAGAAAAATAAAAAGCTTAACTTATGGTAAATAAATGTTGGATGCAGGTGGAGAACAGTGATGGTGGGGGAGAACAGCAGCGGCCACAGGACCCGTGCAGAATAGGGCACGCAGGACCCGTGAGTGAGACGAGGCATGCAGGTGCAACAAGCTAGTTAGACTAGACGAGAGGAGGACAAAAACCAACACGAGCGTGGCTCCTCATGGTACAGAGTAAGTCCAGCCTGCGGACAAACACACCACTTTAGCACTGTCAGCGGCTAGCTAGAGTCAACCTCTAATTATCGGCGAGGGAAAGTCTCACGAGCAGGTCTAAAGGTAGCTGGCTTCAAACGCGGCAAATAGAGCAGATATAAACAAGAAATGCAGTAGACAAAAGGATTAGATTAGACTGAGTTGCCAGCCAGTCTAAGCCTACACATTCGCAACAAAGGTGATCCAAAGAGAGGAAGGAAAAAGGCACCACCTAGCAAAGAGTTCAGGGAACGCGGAAACTATCTAGAAAAGACACAGGTACAGATAACTGAGAAGGAAGATTATGAAATAAGATCAAGTTGACGTAGACAGTAGTAAGCGCTAAAAGCGGAACGTAATGAACCTGAAGAAAGATAGTACTTTATATTACAACAATTAATTTCAACACAAAGAAAGCGTACATAACTCCTAGCTCGGGCCCTCACATCACAAAAAAAGACTGATATAGACAACTTACTAGTCAGAAATGGTGACACTATCCAGTGATTATAATAGTTAAGTTCACCAGGGTTCTACGGTTCAAGTCTAGAATAAAAAAGAACAAATTAGAGACAGGGCTCAACTACGTGAGCTACAAGAAACAGATAATAATAACAACACGTTAGAAGGAGACTACAGCAGGCTCCTTCTATGATCACGAAAATGTACCAATCTGCGAAACATCGCAGGCTAAATAGCAGATTAATCTAATTCTTCCGACGTCACCGGGAAGAAGTGCGGAAGGCCGGCAGCGTCGCCCCAACATTTGTGAATAATCAAAACTTGACTTATTTTAATGTTTCATTGTTTTTAATTGTAGCTATTTGATATTCTATATAAATTAACTGTTTTTTACATATATCTGAAAAAATTGATTTTTACCTTATAGAAATGGCAGAACTTTCTGACTTTCGAAGAGGCCAAATTGTTGGTGCTCGTATGGCAGGCGCTGGTGTAACAGAAACTGCCCGAATGCGTGACGTTTCAAGAGGTACTGTCTCAAAAGTAATGACAGCCATTGAAAGATTAAGAAAAACGTCCCCAGCAAAGCACAGGTCTGGCCGAATGTCGAAGTTATCTGAGAAATACCGTCGGACTCTTAATCTAATTGTTAGAGAGGGTCGCAAGACCACGGCTCTTGAAATCCCTGTAGACCTTAATGAACACCTAGAGAACCCATTTTCCACAAAAACTGTTCATGGGGAGCTGCACAAATATGTATTCTAAGGAAGATCTGCAATTAGAAAACCTTAGCTCTCGACAATTGTTTCTCGACAAGCGTTTAGAGTGATGTAGAAACCACCAGAATTGGTCCGTCGAGCAGTGAAAAACGTGATTTTCTCGGACGAATCATCGTTTACCTTATTTCCGACCTACAGCCAAGTTTACGTTTGGAGATAGCCAAAAGAAGCCTTTAATCCAGACTGCTTTCTCCCAACAGTAAAATATGGCAGTGGTTCTGTGATGATCTGGGGTGCTATTTCTTGGAAATCCACCGGACCTATGATTTCCCTTCCTAGAAAGATTAACAGCAGGGACTATTTAAGAATTTTGGGCGACCGAGTTCATCTTATTGTTGAAGCACTGTTTCCAGAGGGAAAAGCCGTCTTTCAAGATGATAATGCCCCAATCCATACAGCTAGAACTGTTAAAGAATAGCACGAGAAACATTCTAGGTAGGTAGAGCATCTCATCTGGCCACCACAAGCACCAAAACTCAACATTATTGAGCGTATATGATCGGTTTTTGAGATTCAAGTAAGAAGTCGATTTCCACCGCCACCGTCTTAAAAGAACTGTAAGGTGTTTTAAGGGGAGCTACTACCTTGTATTTTACCTAATTTACCGAATTTTTCAAATTTCACGGCTTACGTTTCTATTGCATCTAGAAGAAAAAAAATGAATACAGATTCGTAAATTTGAATTCTAAACACATTTTCATCTACAAAAATTTTTGATTTTTGCAATAGAAAAAAAGTTATTGTGCGAACATAAGAAAAAATATATGTATTTGCGCAAAACTTCTCCCATTCTACAATTTTTTACATAGAAGCGCGATTGTAGTCTCATTCGACGCGGAAGGACTGTGAAAATCTCGTAACGAAGGATTTTTTTGAATATCGAACTAGAAAAAAAGTTATTGTTACACATGTCCAATAATTGCGATTTTCTATTGCAAAAATCGAAAATTTTTATAAAAGTAGATGTGTTCAAAATTCAATTTTACATATTTGTATTCATTTTCGTCCACCTAGTTGCAATATAAATGTGTAAGCTGAAAATAGAGACATAATCTAGGATTTACCAGGGGAAGAAATTTTTGGACATATGTAACAGTAAATTTTAAGAGCCGTGGTCTTGCGACTCTCTCTAACAAGTCCTTTAAAGTCCGACAGTGTTTCTCAGATAACTTCGACTTCCGGCCAGACTTGTGCCTTGCTGAGAACATTTTTCCTTCCATTTCAAAGGTGGTCATTACTTTTAAGAGAGTAACTCTTGAAACATTAAGCATTATGACAGTTTCCGTTACACTAGCACAGTGGTTCTTAACCTTTTCCGCCAATTCCCCACTTTTTAGTGAACCAACTTTTCATTCCCCACCGCAGCATCTGTGGGGAATGGAGCACTCCCAACCACATCAACTCCCTTTTACCTATCTGTGACATTCCTAACCCAGCTGTGTTGTCACTTTTACCCAAACATGACATACAATACCGCATTATGGTTGTTTTTGTTATTAAAACAAACTGTAAATGCAAGTGATTTGGTTAATAAGTCAACATTTGGATGTAATGTATTAGGTTTTGAAATACTATCGATTTTTTGTGGATGGAAACAAATGCACGAGATTCACCACCTGGCAACCCGCCCTTCCTCACCAGTGGGGAATTCCCCACAGGCTAAGAACCGCTGCACTAGCGCCTGCCACACGAGCACTAACAACTTGGCCTCTTTGAAAGTCAGAAAGATAATTTTTATTAGGTTATAACAAAACCTTTCTATTAAATATCTGTATAAACAGTAAGTTCTAATAAAATATCAAATAGCTGCAATAATAAACAATAAAAAATAAAGAATGTAAAGTTTTGATTGTTTATAACATGTTCAAGAAGTGTGTTCCAAAATGTTAGATGCTTCCATTATTTTTACCAGCCCCTGTATATCAAACTGAAGGACATTCGCATGTTCATATCAAATAGAAGATGTACGGGTTTATCTCTTATGAAATGTATGTCTGTACATTTCCTCTTTGATGTATACGAGTATACGCATTTGTGTATTTCCATCATTTCATTTGTATATACATATGCGTATTTCTCCCGTTTAATAAATATAAATATATATATATATATGCGCATGTCTCTTCGCTGTATGATATGTAAATCAGTACATCTCCTGTGCGATGATTATTTGCGTGTGCTTCCTGTTTGATGTATGTATATATGCCCCTCCTTCAGTTTTACATCCTTCTTTTAGTAATACTGTAAGGGAAATATGAGCCAAGGAGTATTATTTTTGATGGATGTAGGTTTGTACTTTCAATGTATCTCTATCGTACTTACATTTTTTTCTACCGCCCAAAAAAGGAGGTATTATGTATCCAAGGTTTGTGAGGGCTTACATTTTTGTTTGTTTTCTAAACTTTTCTGTTTGTTTAAAAGGTTAATGCTGAATTCATTCACAAAAGTTACGGCATAATACCAAGAACAAGTTTGCGTTTTTGCAGAACTACGCGACGCAGGTTACATCATTGGTTCTCCAGAACTACTCAAGTTTTTGGCCGTGTGGCGTCAACCCGTCGAATGTGTCTCACCTCTTCGACGTTGCCAATTTTTCGATGCGGTGCGACGTTGCCAGCGCCGCCAACAACGTAGCAGAAGAGCTGGGGAACCTCATACTGGACCTGACGCAGATCCAAAGGGTGGACTACATGGGACATCTGCGCGACCAGCTGTGTGGCGCCTCTAAGTCTGTCTTGGAGGCCTTGTGGCTCCAGCTGTCGGTGAGGACTTGGTCTTGGAGGCCTTGTGGCTCCAGCTGTCGGTGAGGACTTGGTCTTGGAGGCCTTGTGGCTCCAGCTGTCGGTAAGGACTTGGTCTTGGAGGCCTTGTGGCTCCAGCTGTCAGTGAGGGCTTGGTCGTGGAGCCTTGGTCTTGGAGGCCTTGGTCTTGGAGGCCTTGGTCTTGGAGACTTTAGTCTTGGAGACTTTATTCTTGGAAGCTTTGGTCTTGGAGGCCTTGGTCTTGGAGGCTTTGGTCTAGGAGGCCTTGGTCATGGAGGCCTAATGGCCCCACCTGTCGATGTGCACTCTCCAAAGTATTTATACCAACCAGTTCTGAAAACTTTACTCTGACAAGGTGGTTTACCTGAAGCATGAACAAATATACAACTTTACTAGTATTCATGACGCGTGAATCCAATGTAGAACATCATTCTCGTGCGATTCCACGCCCTTTTCGTACTACGCATGTCACTGCTCCTCATGGATATAAAAATTGTGTTTCTATGGGAATACTTGTATCCAGGGGGAAATGTGGGGTCCCTAGGTCAGGGTTAGGTAGCTTTTTCTTTATTTGAACCAGGATATTTGTTTTCTTTTTATCTTTTTTTCGGTTCACTGCTGCTCTGTTTTTCTCCACATACTTATTTCTTCTTCAATTTTTATTTCGTTTCATAATTTTTTCCCCAACTTACTGTATCCATAATGTGTGGGGAAACACCTCCAGTATGTAAATTATGCATGTACCCAGTTCCCTTGAGCCCTCTAACGACCAATTTTTTGGATGTTGAGCGAAATATTCCTATAATTACCGTCAAATCTTATAATTATCATTAATGAAATTCAGCAAATGTGAACTCATCGTAGCATTCAGTAAATACAAACGATGTGAGGGATTTTCCTAATGTCCTTCAACAAGAACGGTGATCGAGATGGGGTTAACTTCATCCTACATGGTGTCCTCGGCCTTCATCTCTATGAATCACCTTTTCTCTAGTTAGGGCCTTAATATAACCTAATCTTATTCTTGACTTATAACCTAATTTTATACTTGACTTATGACCTAATTTTATACTTGACTTATGACCTAATTTTATACATGACTTATGACCTAATTTTATACTTGACTTATCACCTAATTTTATACATGACTTATGACCTAATTTTATATATGACTTATGACCTAATTTCATACTTGACTTATGACCTAATTTTATACATGACTTATCACCTAATTTTATACTTGACTTATGATCTAATTTTATACATGAATAATGACCTAATCTTATACTTGACTTATGACCTAATTTTATACTTGACTTATGATCTAATCTTATACTTGACTTGTGACCTAATTTTATACGTACTTGACTTGTGACCTAATCTTATACTTGACTTGTGACCTAATCTTATACGTGGCTTGTGACCTAATCTTATACTTGGCTTGTGACCTAATTTAATCTTGTTATGTTTCAGAATTTTGAGTCGAAGTACGCGTGTGAGGGCTGCTCCGACAACCGCCCGCCCCCCCGCACCGCCCTCTCCACCTCCGCCCGCCTGCCCGTCTCCAGGGTGGGTGGGTGTGTGTGGTGATGTGTCACTAGTGTGTCATGTGTAGTGTTCTGTGTGTGACGTCTTATGTTGAATGTGTCACTAGTGTGTCATGTGTGGTGTTGAATGTGTCACTAGTGTGTCATGTGTGGTGTTGAATGTGTCACGTGTTCTGTTGAATGTGTCACTAGTGTGTCATGTTGTGTTGAATGTGTCACGTGTTCTGTTGTGTGTCACGTGTAGTGTTGTGTGTCACGTGTAGTGTTGTGTGTCACGTGTAGTGTTGAATGTGTCACGTGTTTTGTTATGTGTCACTAGTGTGTCATTTGTGCACTTGAATGTGTCGCTAATGTGATAAGGGCTCTTTTAAGGGGAGCTACTTCCGTGGACTTTCCTAATTTACCACATTTTACAAATTTCACTGATCACGTTTCTATTGCATCTAGAGGAACAAAAATGCACACAGATATGTAAAATTGAATTCTGAACACATTTGCTCCTATAAAGATTTTCGATTTTCGCAATAGAAAAAAAGGTATTGTGCAAACACACAAATTAAATAAATTAGCTCAAAGCCATACTCCTTCTATAATTTTCGACTTAGAAGCTTGATTTTGGTTTCATTCGACGCGGGAAGACAGTGGAAACAGCGTAGAGCAGTGAAATTCTATTTGAACTCCAAGTTAGATTTTATGATGAAAAATCTGGTATATAATAAAATGAATTTTTTTAACAGAAAATTTATAAAAAACTTTTTTTAAAAGTTAAAAAAAACGCTTCATTTTCGAGGTGCCGGAGTCTTTCCGCGTCAAATGAGATCAAAATCAAGCTTCTAAGTTGAAAATTGTAGAAGGAGTAAGGGTTTGAGCTAATTTATATTATTTGTTTGTTTGCACAAAAACTTTGTTTTCTATAGCGAAAATCGAAAAATTTTCTTGAAGCAAATGTGTTCAAAATTCAATTTTACATATCTCTATGCATTTTCGTTCTTCTAGATGCAATAGAAACGTGAACAGTGAAACTTGTAAAATTTGGTATATGAGGTAAAGTCCAGGATGGTAGCTCCCCATAAGACGTGTCAAGTAATCAGTTTAGAAACTTTAATTGCATTTGTGCAGTCGCTATGGTTGTTTCAGTCAAATTATAAATAGATGAATTTGAAAAACGACTTTACTGCTCGAAAAACTTGAATCTTTTCTAAGAAATATAAAAGTTTTTATGGCACGATGATATTTTTCCTCGTGTGCAAAAAAACTTTCCTAAAAAGGTGTTAGAATGATTGAACTGCTGTGCATTTACACCGATGCGTAAATTAGCAATTTACCCAGTGTCAATACCATCGTGCGGTCGACTTGTGGGTTCGAGGAAAAGGGGCTGTCTTCTGTGCAGCTATATTTTCCTGGGCGCTTGCTTTTCCTTGCAGCTGCTCTTCCTGGAGCTCGTGTGGGTCCACCTACGCCGTAATTAGTCCGTTAGAGCAGCAGAAAAGAATTTCTATTTGTGCTGAACTACGGTGGTACAGTTAGGAAGACGTACAACTGTCTGCGCCGTAATCAGTCCGTTAGAGCTTCTCAGGATAATCCCTAATTCGCCGAACTACGACGGTTGACTTCCTTTGCAACAAGACTATGTGCAAATAATTTATCCTCCCAAGGTGGTCTCTTAATCCCCTTTCAAAGCGAGGTGTCTCTATGGACCAAAGCCTGTATAAAAAGGAGAAAGGAATCGCTTTTGACCTCAGGATGTGAGGTGTTTATTAACGATTCTCTTTACAGTGCCTCTTAATTACACGGATATATTTGAGGCAAGACTGTGATTTATTTCCTGTTGCAAAAATAGCGCATACAGACACGAGCTACTGCATAACAAGACAAATACACGTAGAATTTCATGTTAAATATTTGTGCTATTCAGCTAGGTTATCAGACTAACATTGGGATATTGAAATCCAGTATAAATGAAACTCAATGACTTGGTTGGGGTGAAACCAAAAGTCCGTCAGTTCTCGACGAATTTTTGTGAAATTTTCACAATAAGTGTAAAATGATGCGGTATTTCTTTATGAACTGAAGTGTTTTTTTCGTAAATTTATAAGAAATACGATTTTTTAAAAAACCTTGAAAAAGTGGGTGTTGCGGAAAATGATCCATCGCCTACAATTTTGAAGTTACAGAACTGAAAAGAGGTTTTCTAGGTAGCTAATTGTCTTGTCTAGAAATCCGGTGCAAAATTTTTTCGAGAATTTGATCTTTTGAATTTTAAGATTTTTTTTCACAAAAACAGACCACTTTTTTCGCTTTTCAAATCATTTTGCTTCTAATTTTCAACATGAATAGAAATCAATAAAACTTTTGCACCGCCGCTCTAGATTGTTAGAGCCGCTTTCGATTGATATATTTGCCATTCCTTTACCTTCATAACTGTAGGAGAAGGACCACTTTAAAGGTCAAAAGGCAAGTTTTCATACGAGCCATTTTTCTGAAATTTGTTTTTCTTTCATAATTTTTGAACCAATTTTTCTTTTAAACTGAACTCAACTGCTTTTGTAGCTCTATTTAATTTTTATCGATTTACCCGGTACATTAGCCATTCCTGTACCTTCAAAACTGTGGAAAAGGATCCATATCAAAAGACAATAAATGCAAGTTTCAGAACACCATTCTTTAAAAAAAGTTTTTTCTTAGCTACAAACAAATTTTTTTTAAATAAACTCTATCACTTGGTAGGTCTTTTGAGTTCTTTCGAATGATATAGTTGTCATTCTTTTACCTTCAAAACTGCGGAGGGCGATTATCTATTTACACAACAACTAATTAGCTGATGACTCAGAGCAGCCAGACTCAAAACAAACATTTGGTTACATCATCGTAATTAACACTGAGTGTTAGAATGTTTCGTTTGTAAGTAGTTTGGGAGATATCGATCGTCGAATTTGTGCTATCATCGACCACACTGGGTGGCAGAGTTACCTTATTGGCTAGGAAACATGCCTAAGCTTTCTTCGCTTTGAAAAATCACTGATGAAAGCGAAGTTGTTACTGGCCAAAACTATTTCGCAATCAATTAGCCAGTAAGAGCTCATGACTCCAGAAGACACCTCAGTTACTGTACAGCTGTCGAAGGATAATGTCGCATCACATGACGCTCCTTATGAAATCTTGTTTATTTTTAGGGGGATTTTGCTCGTGTTTATGGACGTAGTGACTTGGCTTAGTGCTCATTCTATTTTTAATCACATGTACTACAGTCTCTATTTATTACATTTCCAATTTAGGTTATTTTTTATTGGTTTAAAATCGTGCAAAAATTGATTTTTGTTTAGTCTTTGTTAAGAAATTACTAGAACATTGGGAACAACATATTTGAATAAAAAAAATAAAGATCGTAGAATGTTGTTTTCTGAAAGCCATTACTCTAAAAGAATCTTCTAAAATCAATAGGTTTGGCTCTTGAAACGCCCTGAAAAGTACCTCCGAAAAGCTTGCTTTTCGGAATAATTCGTTTTGTATGCAAAAATTCAAAAAAATTGTACTAAGAAAAACGTTTTTAAATCTTAATGAATATGTGGTGAAATTTTCAGATAAATCTACCCGATAGGGAAAATGTTCTTCCAGAAGTGAGTCAGCTTCCTTAACGAACGATATTGTGACATCTAATTCACTTTGTACAGGAACTAACCTAAAATCTAACGAGCTTTTACGATATTTGAATCCTTAATTTAATTAACAGGAGACATGGAACGGCACGTCGCTGCCCCTCCTAGCAGTGCAGCCAGGGGGGCGGCTGGGGAACCAGATGGGAGAATATGCGACGGCCCTCGCACTGCACAAGATCTACAAAGTTCCCATCTTCCTCACCGCTGAGATGCACGACGAGTTGTCTACAGCCTTCCCTAACATTTCATTCCCCGCCTTGCCTCCGAGTAAGGGAGTGTGCTGTTGATACAATTCTATAATTGCTTGCTGATTCAGAGATGATGAACACGGTTCCTGCGAAGAGACCCACAGGTGGTCACCGAAGGGATTCTCATAATGCTGCCGACCGATCAACAGCCACTAACTCAATTTGTATAAATACTTAATGAAAGATAAATGAATGTACGATCCAATTGATGTTTGCTATTTTCAAAATTGCGTGCTACAATTGACTTGAAATTTGAGTTCAATATTGAACTTCGGTTTGATACATCGCAGGAAACGTGTTTAGAGGTGTATGATGTAATCCTACGTGCGTATAATTCAGAGGTGATAGTGTGTTATTGAGCGTGTGGTAAAAAAAAAGTTTTTACACAGGCGTTGGTGAATGTTTTTTGGGGCCGGATGGGATTCTGTGTTCTTGCTCTGTAGATAATGAATACGAATAATGAATGAATAATTTTTTTTTTGGCAAGGTGTGCTCCGCGCATAATTTTTTTTCTGGCGGAAAAGAATTATGCTGATTAAAAAGTCAAAGCCTGAAGGACTACATTAGTTTTATTGCAGTCAAGGAATCCTCTACAATTGTTCCCTTGAGGCTCAAGCGTTGCGTTCATTCATACGTCCCTCATAAGTACCATTTCATGTATGATACACGGGGCTTGGTATGATACATGTGAACATTAGTTCTGATATTTGTTCTATAGAATTAAAAGGGCGATTTTTAAGAAATCTAATACGCAAGATAAAAAGAAGAACCAATATAAAAGGGAACATTCTTTTAATAACAAACGTTTCGGACCCCAACTGTGTGATTAGGAGTGTGTTCGGGTGTGTGTGTGTGTGTGTGTGTGTGTGTGTATGTGTGTATGTGTGTAGTCCTGTTACTTTGTGTAGATGTTATTGTGTGTTGGATTGATTGCTAGAATTTAGGTGCATGTGTACGTATGGCTTCGAATGTTTCATTGAAATTTTATATTATTTTTTTTAGGCTTGGCTATTTTTCGTTCAATGTAGGTATATTGATATTATATTCTTATAGCTTTTTCGCAATTTGTTCATTATTGTTTTTTACTGTTTTACAGCACTGATGATATTTGTTCTATGTTAAAATTTTGAAAAATCTGTCGCACGCCATTTAGAAACACCGTTGATACGGAATGGTAATTCCTCTTTTCTTTTTGCTTCGTTCACTTGATGCGATCACAACGTTGTTCGTATGGACTATCTTAAGCATTAATGTGATCATCGAAATGTTGTGAAAGGTTGTACTATTCTTTCTTAGTCATTGTCTTCTCTGTGACAACGTGTTTTAGCTGACATCTTCTTACCTTTTGGCATTATCTTGCCCTTAAAGATTACCTGTCCCATGGAAATATTCTTTCCTATGAAAACTGTATTTCCCATTGAGATTATATTTCCCATTGTCTCACGAACGTAGTCTGTTTCGTGGACAAACCTTTCCCTGTGGACATTGTCTGTTCCATAAGCATGGTCTTTCCCGAGGACATTGTCTCTCCTTTTCCGTAGATATTGTCTCTCCTTTTCCGTAGATATTGTCTCTCCTTTCCCGTGGACACTATCTCTCCTTTCCCGTGGACATTGTCTCTCTTTTCCCGTGGACATTGTCTCCTTTCCCGTGGATATTGTCTCTCCTT
>JACJUY010011587.1:2033-18416 GCA_014220935.1 Platorchestia sp. MABIK
GGGGGGGGTAGGAGGGGAGGCAACCGATATTTATATGATTGTCTTTCTTAATCCCTGCAACATAGAAGAAATTAGGTTTTCTGGCTTTAAGTTTTAGAAACTAAAAAATCAATTACGAGTGAGAAATCGCTTCTTATATATATATATATATACACATCACACGTCACCGTTTTTAAATACAGGTCATACTCCTTGTGACCATTGTTCAACACAACGACTAAAATGACAATGAAATTTCGCTGACATAGTATAGTTTTGAATTATTTTTCCATGTTTTTCAACTTTCAACTTTTTCAATCGGGGAAACTTGTGAACAGTCTCACTAAAAGCTTGTGAACAATCTCATTAATGATATTCACTACACTTTAAGATTCATAGCTTCAAAAAGTAACACTCCGTAACTACCTAATGGAAACTTGTGATCAGTCTCACAAAAAACTTGTGAACAATCTCACTAATATTTTCAACATTTTACTATTTTATACTATTCCGTATGATTTATAGATTAAAAAAGCAACACTCCGTGACTACCTCATGGCTCATCAGGGAAACTTGTGAAGAGTCTCACTAAGGTCTCACCCCACCTCCACATTGCTGTCTGGAGCACTAACTTCGGAGGACAGGAGTTGTGTGTCGCTGAGCTCGACCGGGCAATCCATCGCCATTCTTCTCGGCAGCCGGAGACCAACTTTTCCGGAGCCCCTCTGGTCCACTTTACGTCTCGTGACAGACGATCCACAATAAGGGAGCTTTGGCAAACACTGCCTCCAAGACCTAGTAATGCTCGTCCAAAGTCACTTGCTCGCATCCTTCTTTTGTTACGAGACGAATTGTAGTAAATAGACGCGGCCTGACTCCGAGAACAGCTGCAGCGGGCAAAACTTACGTCTCTTCTCTAGGCAATTGCTTTTGAAAAGTGTAAAGTAAACACGCACACGAGGTCTTGGGCCTCCATTTGCTTGGAGAGTGTCTTCTGGCTGTATGATCGATTTCACTTGGGTGTTGTTGCACAGGAAACTTTTCTTGATCTTCGTCTAGGTCTAACAAGTAAAGTTCAGCTGACTTATATTTACACAATGGCAGAGTAGTAACTTACGTTCTCTGCTGCGATTTATTCCAGAATATAACATTGAACGCTCCAACCACATTTCATTTTTATTTATACTGATTAAACAGGCATAATGCAATATCGTATATGATGGTTTTTGTAACTCCATCACAGTGAATGTTGCTGGGAGTACAATAACGAATCGTACCCCGACCGAGTGTGCGGGGAAACAGTTTCCTAAAAAAATAACATTTGATATTTATTCACCACAACGTAGTTGGAAACAGTCAAACACTGCTTCAGTCTACAAAATGTGCGCGGAATGAAATGGCTTTAAAATAAATTGAGTAATTCGTGGGAAGTTTCGCTTGCACCCTCCAAAATTTTTCGCTGTGTCAAATAAAACACAATTATGCGTCATCCACGATTCAAATAGTGAAAAATTGTTATCTGTATTTGAGTGAGAAGAAAAACTGATGCATATGTATTAAACAACGTATTTCATTTCTGCAATTTTTTCTTGAGTGATTTGACATTAAATTTCGAATCCCAGAAATAAGTATTCCAAACTGCACAACCTGGTATGATCACAACTTATGACCAATCATAAACTTGAAAATTTCAAAAATGAATCAGCATGTAAAATCAAATACACCAGGTTCAAAAGCGTCTATCCAGCAGCGCGGATTGAATTCTCGAAAAGTTCAGCAATATACAGACATCTTCAGCTGAAGCAGTTCCGAATCACCTCTTCAGGGACTGAGATGAATGTAGGTCTCCTGAGAACAGGAAGATCGTCATTGGATTGTGCTGTGTTTTAGCACAGATTGAGTTGCGTTCAGGACTAAGGCTCGAGTTACGACACAATCGAGCGCAGCTATAAGACGCGTAACGGCCGCACTTACGCTTCCATGTACCACAGCCGGTCACCTCTAAGGTTGGCTTTCTGCATGACGGACCTGGGAAGATGGAATCTCTGAAAGTCAACCAGCGCACTCGGAAGCTCCGAAAGGCGGCTCAGAGAGACGGCTCTGGAGCAAGACAAGCTCCTTACTGGATGGACGGCCTGGTCAACATCTTTTCTGGCTCCAGGAATCATTTCAGGAAATCAATCACATTTTTTTTATTGAGGACGCATTTAGGACGTACTACATTTTTTACGAAGTATTTTGCAGCATTCTATCTTTGTGAATCAACGCAAGTCTTACAAAATTTAGAAATTTTTGGCGTGGTTCATTCCATGCTCCCCTCCAGTAATGTCCAGTCGAAGGACTATATTTGAAAGAACCGTTAGTTAGTTAAGCATACTTTCACAACTCGGGTGTTTGAAGATGACTTACCTACAAAACACCATTCCATTTGCATCGGGGCTTAACTACAAAAGAATGTTCTGTTTGCATCGGGGATTAACTCCAAAAGAATATTCCGTATGCATCAGGACTTAACTACAAAAGACTGTTCCGTATCAAAAGGAACCAATTTCACTGTTTTGTCTTCCCAGTTTACTCCCTCGCCAGTGAAGCCCTCACACAGGATGGGAACAGTTTACTCTCTCATGAGCCAGACGCACGAGCCACTCCGGAGAAGCTGTAACTCTGAAATCCCCCAACTTTACCCTAAAACCGGCGATGATGTCGAGTCCTGCCGAGAAGGAGGCCAAGTCGCGTGAAAATGCTCCTTTTTTCGTACCAGGAATTCGGGGGAGATTGGGATGCGAGTTGTTTTCTGAAATTCTTAGCAAAATGATTCAAGTACGTACACTCCTGGCAGAGTGGTTAAAAGTTAGCAGTGTGTAATTCGTTTTTTGATGTTTCGTGTTTGATATGCTACGTTTAATTGAAGAACAGGGTGCAATTTTCGTTGAGTGTGGCGTAATTTCTTGCGTTTATGTTTTCAGTTATTGTTTTTGAGATTATTGATGTCAAGGCAACATTTTTCGAATATGAGAATATTTTTCATTTCTGGTTATTAGGACACTTCACATTTCTGTTCAACCTAGAGTTGGACTCGAGACAGGAACAAATGTGAACAGTATTTAGTCAAAAATTCTGCACTATCTCCTTTCCTAAAATACCTCGTGTTTCGATGCTATTAACAGAATTGACCATTATTCTACGTGTTAAAATACTTCCGAAAACCTTTAGTCATTCCAGAAAAATACTAGATATTGCTGAAACATCATTTATTATTAAACAGAGAAATATAACCCTGAAAGACAAGGAAATCACACAAGGAACTGATACAGTTAACTAACAGTTCCTGATACTAACAGTTAACAATGGGTTCACAAAATATAAGGCTTCTTATACAGAAATTTTAAAAGATTAAGTAGTAAGTAATCCATTTATATTTTAGGCCTATTCCTACAGCTCTCTGCTACACAGGAAGATGTATTTTTCTTCAATGAGAAAATTTTGCTGCAGAAAAGGGATCAAATACAGAAAAAGTCTACGGTATTTGCTGCCATCAGTTATTTACAAATACAGTATAGTGAACTTCCCCAACGTCAAAAAAGAAAGTAACAAAAGAAAAAATAGTAAAGGCATTTGAACATTTTTGATCGGTAAAATCTTTAAAATTATTGTTTTTAAAATGTCTCTTAATAAAAGAATTTATATGGAAGATTGCAATGTTGCAGGTATTGCATTGGCTATGTCAATGATTGAACAACTGAAAAAAGAGCTGAAAGAAATCGAAATTCTACAGTAAGTTTGTTTGAAATCGTTGCAAAATTAACGAAAAACATACCTGAAATGTTCGAAAACAAGCTTCCTTACACCGTGTTCACTACAATGGAATCTATCGCTTCACAAGCGCGCAACGATAAATGACGTAATTGGAACATTTGAAGTATGGGTCATCGATCGCATGCTAATGCAAGACCAAAAGATTGATTACTGTGTCGTGTGAAACTAACTCACACGCACGGACAAATCTTACTTAATAATACCCTTGTTGTGATTATTTATTTGTTTGATGTTCGCTTCTTGAGGAACAGCTTCTTGGATTTGATTTGAAGGATGCTGAATGACCGTATCTGTGATGCGAGTTTCACCAGTGTACAACTACCAGAATATTTTAATCGCGAATACTATCAGGATGGTTATATTTGTTTGTCATCCATACCTTGAGACTCGATGAAAGTACACTGAGAAATGGCTTAGCGTTTGAATTACTGCTGCTAAACTACAATAATTAAGTTAGGTTACTAAGTAAAAAAGCTTTTTCTTAATTTCAGCAAAATTAGTCACGTCAAAGCTCCTCGAAGTTCACTCGAAATATTAAACGACTAAACGCCAGAAAGTTTCCGAATTCTTCACGTCCGTCGATGGAAAATTAAATACAATAACGAAGGCAGAATACTCGCACTTCATCATATTTTAAATATTTAGAAATTCGGTGAGGAAAGGAGCAATGGCCTCCGGCAGACTTTATATCGCACCGTAACAACAAAAATTCTGAAAATTCGTATTAATTTCTCTATAAATAACTTCTGAGTGCCAAAAATTTTATATGAACACTTGTTAAATAATAAGGAATAAAAGCTGGAAGTCCTCCAACCCAGTAAATGATAAATAGAAGTAATTACCCACAGTAAAAAAGTCTCTCATTTTATTTTGCATCTGAGGCGCAGCTAATTATTTTGTGCTGTTGGGCTACATTACATCGTGAGAGCGACGGGGCACTTCTCGTGAAGGGGTATTTGTTGGGCAAAATTAGCACTTCTCATGAACAGGTCTTTGGTAAAATTAGCACTTCTCGTGAAGAGGTTTTGTTAGGCAAAATTAGCCTTTCTCATGAAGAGGTATTAGTTAGGCAAAATTAGCACTTCTCGTGAAGAGGTATTAGTTAGGTAAAATTAGCACTTCTCGTGAAGAGGTATTAGTTAGGTAAAATTAGCACTTCTCGTGAAGAGGTATTAGTTAGGCAAAATTAGCACTTCTCGTGAAGAGGTATTAGTTAGGTAAAATTAGCACTTCTCGTGAAGAGGTATTAGTTAGGTAAAATTAGCACTTCTCGTGAAGAGGTATTAGTTAGGTAAAATTAGCACTTCTCGTGAAGAGGTTTTGTTAGGCAAAATTAGCACTTCTCATGAACAGGTTTTTGGTAAAATTAGCACTTCTCGTGAAGAGGTATTTGTTAGGCAAAATTAGCACTTCTCATGAACAGGTTTTTGGTAAAATTAGCACTTCTCGTGAAGAGGTTTTGTTAGGCAAAATTAGCACTTCTCGTGAAGAGGTATTAGTTAGGCAAAATTAGCACTTCTCGTGAAGAGGTATTTGTTAGGCAAAATTAGCACTTCTCGTGAAGAGGTATTTGTTAGGCAAAATTAGCACTTCTCGTGAAGAGGTATTAGTTAGGCAAAATTAGCACTTCTCATGAACAGGTTTATGGTAAAATTAGCACTTCTCGTGAAGAGGTTTTGTTAGGCAAAATTAGCCCTTCTCATGAACAGGTCTTTGGTAAAATTAGCACTTCTCGTGAAAATATATTTGTTAGGCAAAATTAGCGCTTCTCACGACCAGGTCTTTGGTAAAATTATCACTAGTCTCGTGAACAGGCCTTTGGTAAAATTAGCATTTTTCAAAAAGAGTTTTTTTTTGGCAAGTTAGCACTTTAGAACAGGTCTTGGGTGAAATTACTCCTTCTCAAAGAGCCTATGTTCGGAAAATTAGTACTTCTCATGAAGAGGTCTCCGTTCGGCAAAATTAAGACCAAAACTTGAGTAGAAGACTGGACACCCGCTGCAACAAGTGTCCTGTGCCACCCAGATACAAAGGAATCGTCTCACCTAATAATATCCTTGGTGTGCTTATATATTTGTTTAGTGTCCGATTCTTCCGTCTCTCTGTCACGCTCTGAAAGGATACTTAATGACCGTATCTGTGATATGAGTTTCATCAGTATACAAGTAAAAGAATATTTGAATTTCTGGTACTATTAGGTTGTACATATTTGTTTGTCATCCCCATCTGGAAGATTTATGCGAGCAAAATAACGAATCCTGTCATTTCTGAAGGGCTCGTACATAGTACTTAATATATATCTTGAAATTGACCGAATGGAGGTGCAGGTGAGTGATTTGGAAGCACTGAGTTAGAACTTTAGCACGTTTCATGCGGAGGGACCCACCGGTGGTCACGGAAGGGATCTACAAAATGCTACTGACCGACCTGCAGTCACTAACTCCGTTTTTATAAATACTTAATGAAACCTACATGAAAGCACCATCTGTTTAATGTTCGTTATTTTCAAAATCGATCTTTAAAATTAACACTAATTTAAGTTGAATATTGAACTCCAGTGTAACTCGCCGCAGTTAACGTGTTAAAAGTACTAAGGTAGAACTTTATGATAGTGCCAGACTAAATACTATGCAGATCCTATTGAAGATGCAATAATGACAACTAAACAATTGAAAACTTTACATCAATAGACACATCATGTTGATAGTGATTAAATTGTTGTTTTCGGGATGCAAATAGATTTATTTCACCCTTTTAATTTTTTAAGAACTGGGCGCATATGTTTCTTCAAGAGTATGATACATTGGGAATGAAACGCTACAATTGTTCACCGTAATTTTTAACATTTTATCTTTCTCACGTATTTGTATTTCACTGTCAGAGTCGTTTACCATATTTTCTTGACATTTAATCATTTTACGGGTTTTTACTTCATCGCAAATTTTAACATAATTTTTTGACATTAATTTTTTTAGCAAGTACTTGCATATTTTCGTTGACTTCTGTAGAGAACTGCGAACGAGGCAATATTCTGGCGCGCTATTCTTGACACTTTATCTTTTAGCACACATTTACATTTCACCTTAAATTTCCTCTTCATTTTTTGGACATTCATTCTTTTAAGGACAACTTGCATACTTTCGTTGCACAGGCAATATTCTCTCACGTTAGCGCGTAAAGCCACTAGGCTTCATCCCCTAACCAGCTTCCTCGGCCCTGATGTTGGGATACACGGGTGCTGCTGGAGGCAATTCCAGAGCAGAATTGACAGGCTTGATGACCTGAGATTGGCGCCAATCCTAGACAGAGGCACCATACCAGCCTGCGTAAGATTGCCCCACTTGACGGGATGAGTTGCCTCAGCAGGCAGACCGTACTCTTCGAGTGGAGCAGAAATGATGCACGCCTGGGCCCATTTGCTGAAGTTTGATGCTTTTAGCGCAAGTCTTGACACTTCCGTTTCTAAACTCCGTACTGTTTGCGTGCGATTTTATAGAAGTTAACACCATCGTTAGCGTTTGTGAAGAAAAGTGCGTCATTCTTTTTCAGGGGACAAAAGCAGAAGAGCTTGACGCATGTTTAGCTGGACATTAGTGGCATGACATATCAGTTATACCGTTGATTTCAAATTTCAGTCTCCATACATCAAATTAGGGCAAAAGATTATGATAACATTTGACATACAAAAGTTATTTTACACTAAATTTAGGTATTCCAATACCAATAGAAAGGTTATAACTGTTAGGTTAACTGTGGGTTATACCTACAGTTTAATTGTTCATCAGTTTTTGGGAAAATGTTAGTTGTAATGTCCAGGTCCACGACAACGTAATCTGAAGTCTCAACCAGTGGCGGTGGTGTGAATTTAATATTGACGGCTTTGAATTAATTTTGTACTTTTATCTTGAACCTAATGCTCACGTGTAACCTTCATAATATTCAAGCAAGCTTTGATTATTTACAGCAAAGTCAAGTTATTTTCTTGTACGTTTAACCGCGTCATAGAGACGATGTGGCTGAAAAATTAAAACTATGAATTGTTTTAAAATTATCTTTTAAGAAGCGAGCGAAGATTTGTAACACAAGAAGCTGAAGGAAGTATACTAGAAAATTATAAAAACTGATATCACAAGTTCATGAGTAGATATGTGATTGGCCGTGTTCATATGCAAAACTCTAGATCATGTAAAATATGTTATAAGTAAGTTTTAGCCTTCCGAACAACAACAAATGTGCACTAAAGAGGGGAAGAATGAAGGCCCCATTTAGAATGAAGTTAAGGGAACCCGAAATTAATGCACAAGGTGTGTTCCCACACAAGATATGGCGCATGGAAACAGTGAGTTAGGAATTAAGTTGATGAAGCAAAGTAAAAGTTAAAAAAAGAAAGTAGTAGGTGCTGAGAAACAGAACAGCAGTGAGTGAACGGAAAATGGATGCTCCATGGCAAAACGAGAAACCTATTCAATTTCAACAAAAAGATAGCCCTCCTTCATTTCAGCTCGGGACCTCACATTTTCCTCCCTGGGAGCTCTAATTTCCGTAGATACAACGGTTGTATCCCCGTGATGGCGTAAAACTTTAGTCGTACTAAAACTTTTGTTTTACTGAAACTTTCGTTTTACTAACTAAAGTTTCAGTGAGATTTGGTTTTTACTTTAATTTTACCAGCTAAAGTCTCAGTTAGTTTTAGTTTCAATTTTAGTTGTACTAACTAAATTTTCAGTTAGTTTTAGTTTCAATTTTAGTTGTACTAACTAAAGCATTACCTCATCAGCGGAACACAACCATTGTACCTACGGGATTAGAACTCCCAGGAGGCCCATGAACGAGTCCACCAGGCTGCTTCCCTTTACTTACTCACTCCATTGCATGTAGTCTCAAGATTTGGGCACCGAAGTTGCCTCGAGAATTTCTTTTGAAACGACAGCGCAGCTGCTTGAAGGTATGCTCTCGAAAAAGACGTACCACTTTTTGAGCTCGAAGCAGGATGGAGATTTGGTGTTAGACTCGTCGGATTAGACGCGCAGCGGAGGCGTCAATTCACCAACACGAATCGCGAATGGGAATCGATTCGATTTCTCCTGTGTTACCACGACCATTCTGTCATGTTGCGATTAGGTTTTGTGTGGTAACTTTCTTGAAAAAAATAGTTTTCAACTCTCTGTCGTAGACCACACATCAGCGTTTTGACGCTCACACGTAAGAGTTAACTTTTATTCAAGAACAGTTTCTCTTGCGTGTGCTTTTTCCATAGAGCTGCACGCTGAGGAGCAATAATTTTTCATAATGATAATTTAGGCAATAATTTTTCCCAAGCAGAAAGCATACAGGCTGAGGGAAGGCTCTTTGAATTATCAAGGTAGTAATTTTGTTTACGCAGAAGGCTGTTTCAGGAGGAATAGAAGCTATTTCTAGGTTTAACACGTGCTCTGCGTAATTTGCCACATGTTTACTAAAAGGTAAATTGCACAGTCACGTACGGGTATAAATAAATTAAAATTTCATGTTTCGCGACCTTTTTAAAAATACCTCTTATCACTCGAGGTGAAATGTCTCGATGCAATTGTATTTTGTATACTGTTTAGGAAATATAAAAATGTATTGGATCAGTAAAGTCAGTTTTCCTATTCTGCTATTTACAACCCAACCAAGCCAACCTTTAACAACCGCAGAAACGCGGTGAACGAGTCAAACTCCTCGTCGGCCTCTCCGCAGATTAGCGCCGCGCACCGCAGTTCAGAGCAGTGTAGTTCACGAGAGTCACGATGACTCTCGTTAACTTGAGTTCGTTTTCTCGTTTACACATACGTGAGTATTGTGAGGAGAAAGGGTCTACTTCTACGGCGCATAAATAAAATTGAAAGAGTGTGCAATATGTTAGGTCATGAGGAGGAATTTGAAGAATAAATTGAACTTTCATTTTGAGGTATAAAAAACATTTTTGCAAGATGAATGACGACGCAATAATACAGATAGACATGCACGTCCTACAACAATCTGTAAATGGGATCACGAACGAGCTCTCACCAAGTTGAGGCAACAAGACTTACAATCCAACACCATATTTTTCAAAGGCCTCTTTTGAAATTTTTTATTGACGACAGGACATGGTTTTTTGTTAGCAAACTTGTCGTACTTAATCCTTTCATGGAAATTTCCAATTATTGTACCAGCACTAACGCTGTTCTGTCATACAATTGACACAATAACGCCCATTAAAATTTTATTTCAGATAATGCAGTGCTATACAATGAGATAATTAACACCCCATAAATTGATCAACCAATTACCTACTGCTTCAAAAACATCAACATTGATCACTACGCTATAACCATTCGGAATATTTCAACGCGATTTTCAATTTTTTCTGAATGAAAATGAAAAATTGGTAAACTGCGCTTCTTCACAAAAAACATGCACCATAATCAGTTGCAGCAGTCAGGTGGACTTTTTTGCCGCTGCGCTATGCCAGCGCTGCTAGACACGTCAGTGGATTGTTTAGTTTGAGCGGCTTAGCCCAATTACGGTGGCTATTTTTAACAGTTTTTGCATGTCAGTGGAATAAGTTGAGAATCTTGTGGGGCATCAGAACGTTGATAATGGCATACCTGATGACATTATGCGCGTTTTGCTGCCTCACAGGATCCCCAATTTAGTTACGCCAGTTTTCAATGTAGTTACGTCAGTTCTCAATTTAGTTACGCCAGTTCTCAATTTAGCTGCGCCAGTTCTCAATTTAGTTACGTCAGTTCTAAATTTAGTTATGGAAGTTCTCAATTTAGTTACGCCAGTTCTCCATTTAGTTACGCCAGTTCTCAATTTAGTTATGGCAGTTCTCAATTTAGTTACGCCAGTTCTCCATTTAGTTACGCCAGTTCTCCATTTAGTTACGCCAGTTCTCAATTTAGTTACGCCAGTTCTCAATTTAGTTATGGCAGTTCTCAATTTAGTCACGCCAGTTCTCAATTAAGTTATGGAAGTTCTCAATTTAGTCACGCCAGTTCTCAATTAAGTTATGGAAGTTCTCAATTTAGTTACGCCAGTTCTCAATTTAGTTACGCCAGTTCTCAATTTAGTTACGCAAGTTCTCAATTTAGTTATGGCAGTTCTCAATTTAGTTACGCCAGTTTTGCACGGAAGTACACACTACACGAGAATTTCAAAGATCACCTATTATGTGGTTGTTATCGCCAACTCCTGATATTTTTTGGGTTCTGTCGCATCAAAAAAAAAACATCAAATATATTACCCAGATACCTGCGAGTGCACAAAATATTTACCCAATATAGGTGCAGGATAAGAACAAACCTGCTTCTTGGACTGAAAAAATATTTAAAAAGTATCCTATTCTCCAAATTTTCTGTTAAAAGCAAGTGCAGTTCATGGAAGGGAATTTCGATTAATTTTATTTACATTTTTATTGATCAGCACAAGGGCACCTTACAAAAAGCTTTCCCTTGCATATATACCCGTCATGTGAGATTTTTCTTTTGAAAAGCTCAATACGATGAAACTGTGAATTTTGTAATTAATATTTTTGAGCAGGCAGAGACGAGAAAAAATAATGCATCGCTAATGAACGACTTTTTTTAAATGAGCGTCAAGGTAACGCAGTGTTGAATTTTAGTAGAAAGTTAAATAGAGCAGTTCTATGTATTTGTTTCTTAGATCAGCTTCATAGATCAGTTATGTACGTCAATTGAGTGGATCTGTCAATTGTACCCAGTTGTTCACATGAGGCTTAGAAATCTGTTGTAGTGGTCTGTTGTATTGATCAGTTGTAATGATCAGTTGTGTTGACCATGTGTAATGATCAGTTGTAATGATTAGTTGTAATTATCAGATGTAATGATCAAATGCAATGATCAAATGCAATGATCAGTTGTAATGATCAGTTGCAATGATCAGTTGTAATGATCAGTTGTAATGATCAGTTGTAATGTTAGACTTAAAGGGAAAGGAAAGCTCTTAAAGAGAGGAACCGATTTTTATTAAACTTCGGCCCCCTAGAAGGTTAAAATCCCACCAACATCCGCGGGACTCACAATTGGCAGTCCAACACAACTGGAAGAGAATAAACAAGCTATAAAGCTCATTGTAACCAAATATTCATAGGTTTATACGAGCAGGAATCTTGTACGATATAAGATATTTAAACAGATATTTCAATTCCCCTCGCAACACACCTACGAAGCGGGCTGTCTTGGCCTCGAACCACTACGACGGTGAGTTTTATAAAACAGCTCAGCACCGGCGGCAGGATAAATCGTACAGGTGCGGCGGACAACCATAGGCGGACAACAACAGGGCTGGGTTAAAACGCGCAGTCTCGGGCAGACTTCAAAGATATTCTAGAAGAAGAAATTTTACGTTAATTTAACCGAATTGTGAAACAGGTATCGTTTACTGGGCAAAAATTTCATGTAGTTCAAGATATCACACTTAAGTTCAATTAAGGGTTACAACGTTGCACCAACCTTGAAACTTTAATGGGCACAGTTCAAGAGGCACATATTAAAGGCCATTAGAGGAAACATACAAAGTTTAAGTAAGAGAAGACCTAGTACTTTTAAGTTATTAAGGTTATTTTAAGGTAATAAGAAGATAACTTCTTATTAAAGAGGTTAGTAGAAATTTTAAGTTAGGCGCTCTAGGCCAATTATAATGTTAATTTTTAAGGTTTTTATATTTTTAAGGTTTTAAGGTTTTAAAGCACTCTGCTCTACTGCACCCCACCCGAAGCACGTCAATTCCTCAAGCTACACTATCTTTTTCTTTTTGTGAAAATTTAAGAACTACGTAATTTCTAACAGTAATGATCAGTTGTAATGATCAGTTACAATGATCAGGTGTAATGATCTATTGTAATGATCAGTTGTAATGACCATGTGTAACGATCAGTTGTAATGACCACTCGTGTAGACCAGGCTTACAGTTGACCTTTAACTTGAAGGTCTCCTAATTTTGAGGTGCACTGCGAATGTTTGTACCGCTGAACGCCTCACACATGTACGGCAGTTAAGCTCAGAAAATCTTATCAAACTGAACTGATAAGATAGTATTTTTTTGGAGCTTGCGCTCAATTTTCTTGCCTTGATTATGAATTAATTTAAATTCTTTTCCGCAAACGCCTCATACATTTGGTAAGCTCAAGCACTCTTATCAAACTGGACTAACTAAATATTTTTTTTACTTTCGCTCAACTATTTTGCCTTTATTTTAGGATCAATTTAAATTATCGGGTCCTATTTTAAAAACAGTCGATAGCTGGGAACCATAACAGCTGTGCTCGAGTTAGTCAAGCGGTAAATAGGCCATGACAAAATTGTCGCTTCTGTGGGCGAGTTAATCTTCGAATAAATTTGTAATAACAGAATCATTGTCTCTGGGCGCGGGTTAAAAAAGGATGTTTATTCCAATCGAGCGTGAAACAGATTATTTGGTAAATTGATTTCAAGTGCATAACCAACACCAGGATACAGTGACGGTTACCTCCGGTCGAGCCGGTACCCATTTCCTCCTGTCGAGCTCGTACCCATTTCCCCCTGTCGAACCAGTATCTATTTCCCCCTGTAGAGCCCGTACCCATTTCCCCCTGTAGAGCCCGTACCCATTTCCTCCTGTCGAGCTCGTACCCATTTCCTCCTGTCGAGCCCGTACCCATTTCCCCTGTCGAGCCCGTACCCATTTCCTCCTGTTGAGCCCGTACCCATTTCCCCTGTCGAGCCCGTACCCATTTCCTCCTGTTGAGCCCGGACCCATTTCCCCTGTCGAGCCCGTACCCATTTCCGACACCTGGGTAGAGTGGGGAATTGTGGCTGAGTTCTCCCTTTTCCCAACGGGGAGAATCATCGGGCTGGCAAAACTGGGATCGAACCAGCGACCTTCACATCGCAGACACGTCGCTGGATAAACTCGCTCTATGAAATTATTGCAGCTGTGTGCGTTCTAATCGATAGCTAAACAGGAAAAAAACAACAGATGTAAATAGTTGCAGCTCTACGCGCGTTCAATGTCTCTATATAATCACGCGATTGTAAAGTTATTGCTGCCATGAGCGAGTTATTAGCGAGATGAACCGAAAATAACGACATAATTACAGTTGTGAGTTAATACCTTTATCAACATACGACGGTAAAATTTTTGTTAGCTTGGGTGAGTTAGAGCAGCTGAAGAAACATCGGGTAACAGAAAACGGGCTATTTGGGCAATAGTGAAAGCGCGGATCGCCGAGAATTCGAAGAGAATTCGCAGCTTGAATCACAGGGCAGAGAATGCTCGCGGGGCAGTCGCACTTTAATGAACAGGAATTCAATTAACTCTAAACGAATAGGAATTTAATTAACACTCTAACGGAAAAGAATAATTAAAATAACGCTCAAAGAATATAACTTAATTCACACTCCACAAACAGGAATACAATTAACACCAGAAAATTTGAATTTAACAGACAGATAAGAAACGGAAATTTCATAGGCATAAAATGGGCGAGGCTATAATTAACATTGAACGAGCGAGAATACAATGAGCAAGGCACAAATAGAAATTCAATTTACCTCACCTGAATAACAATTCAATGGACGTTAAGCGAACGTGAATCAATGAACATTTAACGGCCCCGAGTTTAATTAACTCTGGAATACGATTTTCTGAGTTCATTGATGCTCACTTACTTGCTAAACTGCCTCGACAATTAATGATACTTTCAACATACTGAACCACCTCGACAATTTATGATTCTTTCAATATACTGAACTGCCTCTTTCAATATACTGAACCACCTCGACAATTTATGATTCTTTCAACAAACTGAACCACCTCGACAATTAATGATTCTTACAATATACTGAACTGCCTCTTTCAATACACTGAACCACCTCGACAAATTATGACACTTTCAATATACTGAATCACCTCGATAAGTTATGATTCTTTCAATATAATGAAGTGCCTCCACAAATTATGATACTTTCAATATACTGAACTGCCTCATTCAATTTACTGAACCACCTTGACAAATTATGATTCTTTCAATATATTGAACTGCCGCGACAAATTATGACACTTTCAATACACTGAACTACCTCGACAAATTCTGATACTTTCAACACACTGAACCACCTCGACAAATTCTAAAACTTTCAATATTTTGAATAAAAATTCTACACCACTGACATTGAACGGCTGTCGGGAACTGAGCCCATGTAAACAAGTCGCCACAACAATACAGTGCACACAAAAAAGTAAACAAGTCGCCACCAACAATACAGTGCACACAACGCAGTAAACAAGTCGCCACAACAATTCTGTGCACACAACGAAGTAAACAAGTCGTCACCAACAATACAGTGCACACAAAAAAGTAAACAAGTCGCCACAACAATACAGTGCACACAACGAAGTAAACAAGTCGTCACCAACAATACAGTGCACACAACGAAGTAAACAAGTCGCCACAACAATTCTGTGCACACAACGAAGTAAAAAAGTCGTCACCAACAATACAGTGCACACAAAAAAGTAAACAAGTCGCCACCAACAATACAGTGCACACAAAAAAGTAAACAAGTCGTCACCAACAATACAGTGCACACAACGGAATAAACTGTTATCACAAACATGCTCATATGAACGCTAGTCAAGTGCTAGTTCTTCAGAGGCTATTTGGTGCAATGAACTTCATCCTCACGCTGAACAGATGGCGACATTTCTCGAATTGCATGTTTGCGAGCCCAGTTTCTGAGCAGTTTTTCTCCAGTAGATAGACTAATTTCCTCAGCATTTTGAATTTATATTAATCATTACCCCAACAGTGTACATATTTTTCATTCGTAGTGCTTGTGCTCATTGTGTTAACTGTACTTGTATCCATTATGTTTATAGTGTTAATTATGTACCTAGTACTCATTGGAGAAGTGCCATGAACTGCCAGTACCACGCAGTACCAGTGTATCACTCGGTACCAGTACCATTAACTATCAGTACCGGTGTACTGAGTTGTACCAGTACCAAGCATAACGCTTGAGCAGGAACTATGGATTCACTGCCGTTGTCCAGAAAATGACTATTAGCTAGACTTCAGGCAAGAAATATTTTAAATTACATTCTTCTGAACTGGAAAAATCCATAAATTAAGAAAGGAACCGAATCTATGGATCGGAAAATAACTCTTTTGCTAGAAAAAATACAGAAGTGATGGAATGAAAAGTGCGTTTAAATTAAGCGTAGCTTTATCGAAATCGCGATAGTGTAGCGAAAGAAGACTGCGTCATTTGACATTACTTTGTGTTTCTTTGCGTTTTTGTCGTAGTAATCTCGTGCAATAGAGCATGGAAAATTAAAATATTCATCGAAGCTATTTACCACGAGCTTGCACGTTCTCACCAGCGAAACACCGAAATAATCTTCACATAAAAGTTAACAATATTGGCATAGTAGGGCGAATTAGATACGAGGCTTGTGTGGTAATCTATCTGGAAAAACTGAAGGATTTTACGTCGGATGGGCGTTAAACAAAACGTTTCATTAACATTTTTATACATTTTTATGGTTAAACAAAAGTTGCATTAATCTTGAATTTGCTGG
>JACJUY010011588.1:1488-24947 GCA_014220935.1 Platorchestia sp. MABIK
CACCTCAATGGAACCTGAGATTTCCCACCTGCACACTAACACTCCGCTTCACTAATCCAGTATTTCCGAATCTTTTATTCGCAAATCCGCGATTTCTTTCGAGCATTTTGCAAGTTTCAGGAAGCTCTCAGAAGGAAGTGAAGACCGGCGGTCTTGGTCTTGGGTCGGACGGGCTTGGTTTTCAAAAAGCCGTCTCGGCTTACAGGGGCTTGATCCGACCTTCGGTCTTTTCTTGTATAAAATAATGAGTCGCTGCCGATGAATAAACTTGTTCGCTGTGTCCGGTAAACTGAGTTGGGGGAGTGCATGGGGTAAAGGAAAAACCTCTAATGAAATGTGTGAATAGTTTCATTGAATTATGTTTTTTTTTCAATTTTTCAAGGTCTTCTCTGTATTGTTGTCAAACTTCTAAAGCATCTAACGAAATATGTGATTTTTGAATTTTTCATGAAATTCTGTTATTTTATCACCTTTCCAAAGGTCTTCCCCTTGTGGTTACTGGGGGAGATTAGAGGGTAAAAAACGGTGGTAAAACAATGATCAGCGTAAATTTTTTATGAAATTCTGTGAGAACAAACCAGTAATGAAATGTATGAATTTTTTATGAAATTCTGTTACTTTTTCAATTTTTACGGTCTTCTCCGAGTTGTTGTCGGTGGAATTGAGGAGGTAAAAAAAACGGAGAAAAAAATAATGATCCGGGTCATTTTTTCACAGAATGCTGCCAATTTTTTCGATTTACGCTGAATTTTTGAGTGCTCCTAAAATTTGAAAGTGAAAGAAACGGAAACAAATGATCTGCAATAATTTCTCACAAAATGACGCTACTATGAGTCACTATAATATCAGTAATAAGTCCTATAACAGAAACAATGACCATGAGAAAAATGGATGATGGGGGCAAACCAGCAGCACCACCATCACCAGTAGCCACATCAGCATCACCAACAGCAATACATTGTAACAGCAACAGTAGCTATAAAAACAGCAACAACAAAAGCAGCAACACCAGCTGTAAAAACAACTACAATAGCTACAACTGCCGGTAAAACAGCAATAATAACAAAAATAATTACCAGAGTAGCAGCATCAGCATTAACAGAAACTTTATCAATAACAGCAAAAGCTGCAATAACGACAACATCACATCAACAACAGCAGTAGCAGAAGCAATGACAACAACAATCATAACAACACAGCTACAACGGCAATAACAACTGCAATAGCAAAAGGAGTACCAATAAAAGCAATAGTAACAACAACAACAATAGTAACAACAACCGCAATGGTAACAAGAACCGCAATAGCAACAATAAAAGTAATGGGAACAATAACCGCAATGGTAACAATAACCGCAATGGTAACAATAACCGCAATAGCAACAATAAAAGTAATGGGAACAATAACCGCAATGGTAACAATAACCGCAATGGTAACGATAACCGCAATAGCAACAATAAAAGTAATGGGAACAATAACCGCAATGGGAACAATAACCGCAATAGCAACAATAAAAGTAATGGGAACAATAACCGCAATGGGAACAATAACCGCAATGGTAACAATAACCGCAATGGTAACAATAACCGCAATAGCAACAATAACAGTAATGGGAACAATAACCGCAATGGCAACAATAACCGCAATAGCAACTATAACAGTAATATTAACAATAACAGTAACAGTGACAACAACAGCAACAACAACAGCAGCAACAACAGCAGCAACAGCAGCAGCAGGTGCGGGCATGGCTGTCAAGGAGATCAGGAAATAAAGCTGTTTGTTCTTACCCCGAAATTCTTACGAAAATTTCATGATGAGGGCGATGTCGCAATGAAGGCGGGGGAAGATGTGGCAAAGTGGGGACTGGAGAGACGTTCTTGGCTGTTCTTAGCTGTTCTGAGTTGTTCTTAATTAGTTTTGGTAGTTCTGTAATTTTTTATCTCGGTTGATGGTGGTTGTTCTTGGTTGTTATTGATTATTATTGGCTGCTCATGGTTGTTCTTGGTTGCTTTCGGTTGTTTTTGCTCGTTCTTGATTTCTTTTGGCTGTTCATGGTTTTTTTCAGGTGTTATTTGTCGTTCTTGGTTATTCTTAGTTGTCATTAGCTGTTCTTGGTTGCTCATTGTGGTTCTTGGTCGATCATGATTTTGGTTGGTGTTGGTTGTTTTTGATTATTTTTAGTTTATGTTCTAAGTTCTTGATAGTTTTATTTAGCTGTTCTTGGTTATCATCAGTTGTTTTTAGTTCTTTTTGTTTTTTCTTGATAATCCTCATCTAATGGTGATCTCAATAACTTCATGTCGTAATAACTTCATGCCCAGCAGCCCGTCCACAGCTGTGTGGCCGCTCTGATGCTTCCCTTCACACAATAAACCTTCAAACGCCGCATCATAGAAAATATTAGCCGCAGTTCTACAATAAAATGCCATGAAATTGATACTTCTAACAATCCTTTTTTTACATCAATAATAGGAATAAGTATGAACCCTTGGTATGAGTATGTACCCTTGATGTAGGTATGAACCCTTGGTATAAGTATGTACCCTTGATGTAAGTATGAACGCTTGGTATAAGTATGTACCCTTGATGTAGGTATGAACCCTTGGTATAAGTATGTACCCTTGATGTAAGTATGAACCCTTGGTATAAGTATGTACCCTTGATGTAAGTATGAACCCTTAGTATAAGTTTGTACCCTTGTTGTAAGTATGAACCCTTGGTATAAGTATGTACCCTTGATGTAAGTATGAACCCTTGGTAAAAAGTATGTACCCTTCGTAGAAGTGTGAACCCTTGGTATAAGTATGTACCCTTCGTATAAGTATGAACCCTTGGTATAAGTATGTACCCTTCGTATAAGTATGAACCCTTGGTATAAGTATGTACCCTTCGTATAAGTTTGAACCCTTGGTATAGGTATGTACCCTTCGTATAAGTATGAACCCTTGGTGTAAGTATGTACCCTTCGTATAAGTATGAACCCTTGGTATAAGTATGTACCCTTCGTATAAGTTTGAACCCTTGGTATAAGTATGTACCCTTCGTATAAGTATGAACCCTTGGTATAAGTATGTACCCTTCGTATAAGTATGAACCCTTGGTATAGGTATGTACCCTTGATGTAAGTATGAACCCTTGGTATAAGTGTGTACCCTTGGTATAACTCTTGGTGTAAGTATGAACACTTGGTATAAGTATGGACCCTTGGTATAAGTATGCACCCATGGCATGAGTATGTACCCTTGGTATAAGTATGTACCCTTGGTATAACCCATGGTTTAAGTATGTACCCTTGGTGCAAGTATGGACCCTTGGTATAAGTATGTACCCTTGGTCCAAGTATGTACCCTTGGCATGAGTTTGTACCCTTGGTATAAGTATGTACTCTTGGTATAACCCTTGGTTCAAGTATGTACTCTTGGTGTAAGTATGGACCCTTGGTATAAGTATGTACCCTTGGTATAAGTATTTACCCTTGGTATGAGTATGTACCCTTGGTATAAGTATGTACCCTTGGTGTTAGTATGGACCCTTGGTATAAGTATGTACTCTTGGTATAAGTATTTACCCTTAGTTTAACTCATGGTGTAGGTATGACCCTATGGTATACCTCTTCGTGTAAGCATGAACCATTGGTAGAAGAATTAAAGATCAATTAAAAAATTAAATCAAGAAAATGAAACAAAAGAAATACCATCACCCAACATACGACACCCACAACACCCCCTCACCCACCACACCACACGCACACCAACACACCACTCGCATAACACCTACCCTTCAATACTCGAGGCGGCCTTTAACTGACCGCCTTCAAGTGTCAGCAAGGCTCAAATCATGAGAACAAGACTAAGTCCATTTGTGCGTCCATTGTGGCGACTCTCCTCTTCCGCCGCCCGGCTTTGTTCTTGTGGCGTTCCGGCCGCGTTTGTTGTTGTTTCTGTGAGGAGGTGATCTCTTTATTGCGGCGTGTGAACTGCGGGTGTTGATGGGTACCGGCCTTCCGTCGTCCTTATGGTGTGTAGTGGGTGTGTGGGTGTGTGGGGGTGTGTAGAGGTATATCGTGTGTGTGTGTGTGTGGGGGTATGAGTTGTAACAAATTAAGCACATTAAGCCTCATGGTGTGTAGTGGGTGTGTGGGTAGGACGAGGTGTGTAGAGGTATGTCGTGTGTGGGTGTGTGGGGGTGTGAGGGTGGGAGGGGTGTGGGGGTGCGTGGGGTGAGTGAGGGGGGGTATGTAGAGGTATGTGTTGTGAGGATGGGGGTTACGACGACGTCAATTGGTAGAAATCAGATTAAAAACACGTTTGGTTTGATTCATGTCGTGTCCTTAATTTGGCAGAAACTTTAGTTTCACTGACTTATACTTCGTTGGGTAGGTTTATAGAGCCTGTCCTTTTTCTGCTATGATTGAAAATGTTGTACTCTAGTTTAAATTAATTTGCCTAACTTCATACGACGTCGTTTTACTTTTTCTGAAGAATTATTACCGATATTTCAAAGTAAGCATGCGAGTTCTTGTTTAACTGGACCAATCCCAACAGTAAAACATTATAAAATGCACATGTAGCATAAGATCAATTATATTTTGAATAGTCAAATATTGTAAAACGCAGATGGATGCTAAAATTACGTACAATCCCACTAGTCGTATACATATCATGAAAAACTGATAAATACTAAATTCATCTAAAATCCCAGCAGTCTAGTATTATAAAGCGCAGGTAAATACTAAAATCGTACATGAGTATTTTTGTCCTTGAAGGTGCATTGCCCAGCAATACCACAATGAGCCAAGCTTTCTCTCTATAGGCACCGAGTGTGGGAGTCATAGTTTAGGGCGTGTAAGGAATGGACAATAATGTGTATAACTTTCAGTGTATATAATACATCTAATCAAGAGATCCTCGAAAATTTGAAACATTACACAAGCTTTTTTAATTGAAAAATGAAATGTAAGAAATTACATAGAATAGTATAATATGGCATAAAATGGAAATGCGTAATATAATGTAATTTAATAAAATGTTATATAATGCAATGTAGCTCAATGTAATGTATTATCTACCCTAATGATACAATTGATGTGTTTATTTATTTCTACATTGGTTTGGTGCCCACTTCTTCCGTGTGTGTCTGTGACGCTCACAAGGACGCTCAATGACCGTATCTGTGATACGAGTTTCACCAGTGCACAAGTACAAGAATATTTTAATCGCGGGTACTATTGGCATGGATGTATTTGTTTGGCATCCACATCTGCAAGATTTATTTAAGGAAACTATCGAACCCCGTCATTTTTGACGGGTAACACAATGATGGTCTGGAAATAATTTGGTAGACGAGCTGGCAAAACTTAGCGGGATTCCCGCTAGAAGTTTCATCGCCAACGGCAATTTGGCGACATTGCGCCACGGCAGAGGCATCTCTGGGGAGGAGTGGGGGAGGTGGGGGGAGGGTAAGTGGGGCATTGTGTGCTTTAAACAAAGGCCCCGACATGGTGTGTGTGTCTGAACTGACATTTGCAGGTAATTTGGTGCGCTCAGAAGGTCAACAAATATATGGAGTTCTTCCCGTGTGTTGAAGTCGCCCCAGTAATTCCAAGTGTGAAGGTCGGGTGAGCTCGGCAGCATCTGCTCTGGGTGTCTTCTGTGGGGGAGTGTGGGGTGTCATGGCGGGTGTTGTGATGTTGTTGATGCTTCTTTTTGGGGACTGTTGTACGTCTGGCAGGTGGGTGTCATCAGTGGGGGACTGTTGGGTGTCATGGCGGGTGTCATCAGTAGGGGACTGCTATTCGTATGACGGGTGGGTGTGTTGTGGGAGAGTGTTGTACGCTTGGTAGGTGACCACACAGCTGGTATCCGCTGTTAATCGTCCTAGAAAACTCAAATTGATCACGGAAAAGATTTGTGTGGCATTTTAACAGATGCTTTATAAAAATATTTTAGGAAGCATTGTCCGTAAAATGATCATTTATGTCACCTTTTGTCCACAATACGTGTGTGAATTTTACTTTAGCAAGCAAACTTCCATGGTAATTAGAGTGTTATACGAATGCAAGTAAAATAGCAACTTGGTTCTCGTGGTAAATGCTTACGTAGTTTTGCTGTATTTTTCGGGAAAATAATGACGTACTCCCGTTTTTCTCTTAGTATTGCAATGTTTGAATGCAAAATACTTTAGACGAAATTCATTAATGGAAAATACTTTGAACGAAATTTTTTAATGGAAAATACTTAGGATGAAATTCCTGAATGGAAAATACTTTGGATGAAACTTCTGAGAGGAAAATACTTTTCACAAAATTTTTAAACGGAAAATACTTCGGATGACATTTTTAAGCGGAAAATACTTTGATGAAGCTTCTGAATGGAAAATTTTGAAATTTAAATACTTATGACGAAATTTCTGATGGGGAAATACTTTGGAGCAAAATTGTGAAAGAAAAATATATGGGACAAAGTTGTGGAAGAAATACATGTGATTTAACGCCATCCGGAAGCGAGATGTCTGAAGAGCATATCTCTTTCCCACACCAGCGGAGGAGGGGGGAGGGGGGTAGGAGTTGTGCATTAGGAGGTTCCTTCGTATCCCTGTTGAAATTATGGAAAAGTGAGTTTTTCAAGAAATTGAAAATTATGTAATTTTTAAGTTGTTATTAGATTTGCTGCACTGTTTTAATTTTTTTTTGTTTTGTTGTAAAAGATAAAATAACCGTTTTATGTATCACGTTGTCGACTTTTGTGTTGTGCATTAGGGGGTCCCCTCTCATCCCCTCTGAAATTGTGAAAAAATGAGTTTATCATGTTATTAAAAACTGTGCAATTTTGAAAGCCGTTTTGGATGTCCAGCAATTTTTTAAATGTTTGTTTCTGTAATTGTAACACACAACATAGCCTTTGATTAGTGACGTTTTCTAATTTTGCATGTATCACTAGGGGAAATTGCAAGCCTACAATAATTGTGCGTAATTTTGTAAAAAAAAAACGAAGTACAAATGCTTCAAAAATACAAATTGTTTTCCTTTATTAAAACAATAAAAATATTGAAAAAAGTAATACAGACAGTGTATTTGCGAGTTACACAATGTCCATTTCAGAAACATACTCAAAACATGACACGTATACATGACACGACATATATGTATGATATGTGTATGATATGTATATATAGGTATGTATATATGTATGGTTGTTGATATCACACATATATCATATATCTACAAAGGGAAAAGTCAACATAGACTTCGATATCAAGGAGCTTTTTTCGAACAAAATAATAATCAACCTCGATATCAACAAGCTTTTTCCAACAAAATGATTTCGCTGAAATAATTAATTTATGACTAAACTAAAAATGCACGAAACCTCAACTCAATCAATTACACTAATTTTGATCGAATTTTGAGTTGAATAAATCAATTTAATATTAAATACATCACTCACATAAACAACTCAATGTTTTTAGCTTTGATTTTAGCATGAACTCAACATTAGTTTTGATCGATTTTTACGCTGAAATCAATTTCACATTAAATACAACACTCACACAAACAATCCAAATCAACTACACCAATTTCAAACGATTTTTACTCAGAAATCAACAACTTCACCTTAAATACAACACTCACACAAACAACCCAAAAGAACCACTCAACCTCCACCACACTTCACCGTCACTGCCAGGCACCAACACGGTGCTGACTTCAACTAGCATTGTCTGCCTCCTGGGAGAAACTTTCGAGGGAATTTTCCCACAATTAGAACCTGTTAGTGGCGATGTCCCACGGATAAGATAGTTCTCAGCTCTATGCCTACGGCCTATCTGATGCATCTCTTTGGAGGCCTTCCGTTGCGTGCTGGCGCCTTGGTGCCCCGGTGTAACGGTGTAGCGGTGTAGAGGTGTAACGGTGCAGCGGTGTAACGGTGTAGCGGTGTAGCGGTGTAGCGGTGTAGAGGTGTAACGGTGCAGCGGTGTAACGGTGTTGCGGTGTAGCGGTGTAACGGTGTAGCGGTGTAGCGGTGTAACGGTGTAGCGGTGTAACGGTGTAGCGGTGACCCTGTGTCCCGGTGTACCGGTATACCGGTGTAGCGGTGCAGAGTGAGCAGATATGCAGACCCTGGCAAGCCGCACACAACTCTCCTCAGTTTGCACGCAATTCACGCTGATCCAAATGGCGTACACGCTGCGTGTGGCACGTACACGCTGCGTGTAGCACACCACACGCTACACAACGCTGCAAAACACACATCACAACACACAATACATGACTCACAACGCGACACACGGCACACAATACATGACTCACAACGCGACACACGGCACACAATACATGACTCACAACGCGACACACGGCACACAATACATGACTCACAACGCGACACACGGCACACAATAATCAACAAAACACAACACACGACACAGCAAAAAATAGCGCTTATCGTGAGACACAACACAGGTCACAAGTTCATACAATAACCTGCAATAACCTGCAATAACCTGCAATAACATGCAATAACCTCCAAGCCTAACCAGCTATGTAGTGCAATAACCTGCACAAGAAACCTGCACAAGTAACCTGCACAAGTAACCTGCGCAAGTAACCTGCACAAGTGACCTGCGCAAGTAACCTGCACAAGTGACCTGCGCAAGTAACCTGCAGGCCTGACCTGCACAAATGACCTGGCGACCTGTGGCCCACACGGCGACCTGCGGTCGGCCGTCACGTCTTGGTCGTCATTTGTCAGACGGAGCCGACCTGCGCAGGTTAATGCAGGTCACGACCTGCCGCTGCTGTAGGTCATCTTGGTTATACACGGTCATGTCCACGCTCACCGGCCTGCTCATGTCTATTCTACGCTTCATAAGATGTAGCTACTCACTAATCTTATGTAGACACTCTACGTTACATAAGACGTAGCCACTCACTAATCTTATGTAGACACTCTACGTTACATAAGACGTAGCCACTCACTAATCTTATGTAGACACTCTACGTTACATAAGACGTAGCTACTCACTAATCTTATGTAGACACTCTACGTTACATAGGACGTAGCTACTCACTAATCTTATGTAGACACTCTACGTTACATAAGACGTAGCTACTCAATAATCTTATGTAGACACTCTACGTACATAAGACGTAGCTACTCAATAATCATTTATAGCCACTCTGCGTTACATAAGACGTAGCCACTCACTAATCAAGTGTAGCCACTATACGCCTCTCTACCACGCCAGCACAATTACAATTTCCACTCTGTAACATATGTGATATTCGTCATATTCGTCATATGTGATATTCGTAACATATGTGATATTCGTCATATTCGTCATGTGTGATATTCGTAACATATGTCATATTCGTCGTAACACAACGCGTCAATTTCGAGTCCTTGCATCTAAGAATATGCTACGAACAATTCCACTGTTCTACGCCAAACCAAAGGTGCATTATATGTTGTCGTGAATATAGAAATACGCTGACTTTCAGAATAATGTGTGCTAATTAAAGAGATCATTTCATGATCATTTTGTGTAGATTGAGATATGAATGTTATTGCAGGTTATTGCAGGTAATATTGCAGGTTATTTTAATGTTAGTGATATTATATTGCCGGAAAAACAGCAAGACAGAAGCAAGATGACTGGAAACCCTTTTGTAAATGAAGTGAGGTAATCTTACTTTCTGCAAGCCGTAAGTTTCACTAGTAAGACTACACTAAATGAAGTCCTCACCATTTTTCACAAGCCCAGTCTAACTTTTTCGCCACCTGCATGCATGTTTTTGCCGCCTAGGGACTTAATCGATTAAACTGTTTAGTCGGCGAAAAACATGCATGCAGGCGGCGAAAAAGTTAGACTGGAAAATGAGTGTCAGAACCAACAAAGTATCAGCAAACAACAAAATATTCATTAAACTGATTATTAAACTAACTGACAAAATAAACTAAGTAACTCATTGAACTACCTAATTCATTACCCTTACTTTGATTATTTTTAAACTAACTCATTCAACTGATTAACTTATCATATTAATAACTAATTGAAGGAAGAAATTCAAAATTCAAAGAAATTCCAGCACATGGAACAAAATGTAACAACTTTCGGTCACGGAAGGCCTTATTTTTCGATCAATTTAGGCGAGCAAGCTATCCTCTTACCTGTCGTACACAAGGCACTTTGGAACACACATTCATACGTCAGACTACCTGTCATGTGTGCTTTTATGCCCACACATTGTATGAATTCGCGTGCAGCAAATCGCTTGCAGCTCACACACACCCACACACAAATGCACACAACACACGCACACAACACACACGTACACACACACAGCCTGTATTACCGTGCACAATAGGCGAAGTGACCTCAGCACCTAAGTCATACATATCATACGCTGCCGGCCATTGTAGACGGTATTGTGTACGAATCCTCATCCGCATTTCAGCGGCCGCTGCATACCTCGCGTATGTTATTGTCTTGCGTGCGTGTTGTGTTGTGGAGGAATGTTCAGCGATGTTGTGGATCAAAGGTGAGATGTTCATTAATATTAGTGTACACGGCCCGTCACTGGTGCACACAGCCCGTCACTAGTGTACACAGCCCGTCACTAGTGTACACGGCCCGTCACTAGTGTACACAGCCCGTCACTAGTGTACACCGCCCGTCAAAAATGACGGATTCGATATTTTGCTCAAATAAATCTCACAGATGTGGATGCCAAACAAATACATCCATGCCAATAGTACCCGCGATTAAAATATTCTTGTACTTGTGCACTGGTGAAACCCGTATCACAGATACGGTCATTGAGCGTCCTTGTGAGCGTCACAGACACACGCACCAACCAATTTAATGTCTTCAGTGAGATTCCATTGTAATAACATAGGAGAAATTACCTACAAAAACGTGTAAATTTATTTATTGATTAATACATTTGAGGAGACACCTGGTCGTTTTTATAATCTTGTGTTGATTGTTATTGTGAATCAGAGGTAGGATATTCATCAACATTGTCGTTCAGAAGTGGAAGATTCATCAATATTAAGACCAAGTAGCTGAATGTTTATCACCATATTAAAGGTCACTAAATTAACTCCATCTTTTTTAATTTCGTGTTAAGTACATACGACGCACAATGAAATCATTGTAAAAAGAGTTAAAATGAATGCAGTATGTATGAATAGTGCTATACAAATCACCGTTACCTAAAATGTCTATGTAGCGTGAGGGATAATATTAGAGATAAAACTTTGCGTTCAGAAATCTTTGGAAAGTTCTAAAATCAGTAATTTAATTAATATGCTTGTTTGTGTTGTGTGCTAGTATGTGTTTGCGTGTGTGTGCATGTGTGTTGTGTGTGTGTGCTCCATATGTTATCACTACACTTCTCCTCACCTTGGATTCAACACTGATACTCATAAGCCCGGAAGAGACTTGAAAAACTTGAAAATCTAAAACTTAAAATAAAAACTTGAAACTCCTATACATAAAACTTAAAAGTTCCCAACCGTCACAGCCTAAAATTTAAAAACTCAAAAACCTTGAAACCTAAATTTCAAAATCTTAGAAACTCAAAACCTTAAAACTGAAAATCTTAAAACCATTAAAACCAAATTTCAAAAACTCAAAATCCCAAAACCAAAAATTTAAAAACTCAAAAGCGTAGGACCTAACATTCAAAGACTAAAACGTTTAAAACTCATAAACTCAAAACTATTAGCTCCCAACCTTGCTACAAAAAGTTGATTGCTTATAATTTGTTTTTAATGACGGCATTCAATATTTCCCTTGAATAAATTGTTCAGATGTAGATGAAAAACAAATATTTTCGCACTAATAGTTTAAGAGCAGTGCAGGACAAAACAAGTACATTACGGGCATACTGGACAGACGCTTTATTGCTGCTGGTATGGGAGTGTGACGGCTGCTGTGAGGGGTGAGTTGGGGCCTCATACCACTCACACCACTCACGTCACGCACACAACTCACACCAATCACACCACTCACACCACTCGTACCACACACTCCCATAACTCATCCCACTCACTAAATTCACACCTCACACATAGCCTGGTCCACTCACACCACTCGCACTACTCACTAAACTTACAACACCCACACCACTCGCACCCCTCACTAAACTTACACAACCTACACCATTCACTAAACATACACCAAACACACCACTCATTAAATTTACACCAAACACATCACTCACACCACTCACGTCACTCACACCACTCACGTCACTCACACCACTCACAATGCCCAGCATTCCAGAGTGACGGCGGCCGTCCGCCTGTCCGCCAGTAGCGGCGGCCGCTCAAAAGAACGTTTGATTAATGGCCACAAGCGGCCCGTGGCGGGGCGTTTGAGGGACGCAATCTTCTGGTGGCCGACGCAATCTTGTGATTGTACTCTTCATTTTCTTATGGTGGGCACAATTTTGTGATTTTACTCACAATTTTTTTTTTGGTGGACACAATCTTTTGATTTTACTCGCAATTCTGTGATGGTGAACACAATCTTTTAATTTTACTCACAATTCTCTGATGACAGACGAAGTCATCTTGTCGATCATGTTCATCCTTTTCGGATAAAATTCAACTATATTCATAACCTTCTGGAGATGGACGCAATCTCCCAGCATTGGGCAAAATCTTCTGGTAATTATACATAAAAAGATACACTTTGATTTGTTTGTACATTTAAAATCAGCTTCAAATCCACGATTTGTTGGCTTAAATCTCATATTTAGACATCGTTAGATTTCATCAACGATTGATTTTAAATGCTGCTCTCCTAGAACACATCAGTATACCTGATTAAATGCAGCTCTCAAATGATTTGAAAGATCGTACAATATCTTCATTTAAGGAAAATGGAAGTCATCCCAATTTTGTCAATTGTTATATGTTCCCGTCAGCACAATTGTCTCCAGCGTAAGGCATAAATATGTAGCAGTGTTCTATGTACATATTATTTATACCTACACTTTTTTAATTTTCACTTATTTATTTTTCACTTATTCATTTATTTAGCTCATTCATTTATATAAGATGTTCAAATATGAGATATTCACCCCCCAACCCCTCCACCTCCTCGGTCTGCTTTGGAGGTGTGGGAAGGATCGTTGTCCTGTGGAAACGACCATTCCTCTCTGATCTTCTCAACTGATTTCTCCAATTTGGCTTCTGAAATATTGTTTTTGTGTGACACTTCGTGAATTCCTTTGGGCATTTCCACTTAAATCTTGTTAAATACATAACTGTAATTAAATAGAAGTAAATATCTATAACTAAAATATTACATGAATAAATTAATAAATAAATACCTATTTAAATAGATAAATATGAGTGAATAAATGATTAAAAAATTAATTAAATATTAAATGAATGAACCAAGTAGATGAATAAATAAAAAATAAATAAGTGTAAGCATAAATAATATGAACATAGAACCTAGCTACATATTTACGTTTTACGCTGGAAACAATTGTGCTGACGGGAACATATAACAATCGACGTAATTGGGATAACTTCTATTTTCCTTAAATGAAGGTATTATAAGATCTTTCAATTCATTTGAGAGCTGCATTTAATCAGGTATACTGATGTGTTCTGCATTTAATTTGATTTCATTTAATTCAATTTGAGTTTAATTTAATTTGAGAGCTACATTTAATTTGATTTCATTAAATTTAATTTGGGTTCCATTAAATTTAACCTAATTTGTATTTATATTGATTTGATTTAATTTAATTTGATCTAATTTAATTCAATTTGAGTTTAACTTGATTTAATTTAACTTGCATTTAATTTGATTCAAATTGATTTATTTTGAGTTTTTTTATTTTAATTTGCATTTAATTTAATTTGAGAGCTGCATTCAATTTGATTTAATTTAATAAAATTTGAGTTTAATTTAAGTTTATTTGCATTTAATTCAATTCAATATCACTTGCATTTAATTTGATTTGATTTATTTTAATTTAGTATGAGTTTAATTTAATTTAATTTAATTTGCATTCAATTTCATTTGAGAACCGCATTTAATCAGGTATACTGATGTGTTCTCGAAAATGAAGATGATGATATATTTGGAACACGCAAACTTGTATTTATGTCCTTTTATATTTTCAGTATTTGCAATTTCACTGTTGGTTTTAAATTAAGCAAGCACATAATTGAACAATGAAAACTACATTTCAAATTTTTACCAACTATTTTTTGGACAAAATAGTATATGTATTTGCCACGGAAGATTTTCCAGCTCTTCAATTTCACTGACATGAGCTGTTCAAATTTTATGGTTATGCACATGATGTCATTAAACTTTGCTACTGTCCAAACATTTCCACTTTCAAATTCGCTGACATTTAAACCGTCAACACTAAAACCATCAACATCATCACCAATACCATCAACGCCACCAACAACAACAGCAACACCACCGTCAACGCTATCAACACCCACACCAACGCCATCGCCAACGCCCTCACAACCAACACCACACCCCAACATCACCTCCATCAACATCTCACCACCAACACCTCCATCAACACTGGGGAAATATATGTATATATCACCACCAACATCACAACCACCAATACCCACACCAACAGCACCTTCATCAACACCACCACCAACAACACCAAGCACCACACCCCAACAACACCACCACCAACACCCTCACCACCAACACCACCACCACTGTCATCAACACTCCCACCACCATTAACAACAGCATCGAAACAAATTTGATTCCTTCTTTAAAATTTCATCGTTTTTCTGCCCGCTCCAGAAATCGATGCAGTAACGCATCGACAGCTGCAAAAATGGCCAGGCTCGCCTTTTTTTTTACTCCATCACACAATGCGCGTGAATTTCAAACGACCTCGCTGAATAAACACGAAAACATGCGCAGATTTGCCCATAAAAACTCTTTTTTTTTTTTTTGCATCCCGAACGTTTCTGTTAATGCGACCGTATGCTGCATACAGACGATTTGATCCTTTACACATCGGATAAGTTGTGTGAGTTTTTGTAACACGTATGAGAGGTTGGGAAATGGTTCCTTGATCTACGTATGATCGAAGAGAAGTTATATATATATGTATTCTATCATACTTCTATGTTTAAACACAAAATGTTGTTTCAAGTATCGTATACATGCCTTATATTCAAATATTTATATATTTGGAGCATTCTTACATTATGTATAAAATTTATAAGTTCGATAAAGAGTTATTTGCCTAATTTAAGCACCAGGTATCCCAAAATGTATTTTCCTTGAACTGCCCAGTATTCGTGTATTTGTTTTTGATTTAGGAGCTCATTGAAGTAGATACAAATCTAATAAGTAAGGTCGAATAAATTTTTCATTCAATCATTCAAGAAAAATTAAATGCCATCGTATTAAATACAGTACAGATATTCATGAAAAAAAGCAAGAAACACATGTATTCGTGAGTCGTAGGGTGAGTGCATTTTTTGGGGTACCCTGTATGTAAATTGTGTGTTCGTAAGTGTTATTCGATACATATACCCCATATATATATATACCCCCACATAGGCCTTAGGTTATCCGTATATTCCTGAAGGTGAGATACAACATTTCAAATTGGTTCTAACGCCGCATGTTACTTGAGATGTTTCACATTACTGCTTATGTTTTTACGTGATTTATTTTGGAGAGATTTCTATGTTCTAATATACATATGTTTCAGAACGGTGGTAAAAACTCAGAGGTGTAAGATATACATAAGTATTTGAATGCCGTGTGTGGTGCAATATTACATTTTAAGGATATCTTTCTACATATTTTCTTTATTTTACATCAAAAAGTTTCTTTCGTTTTCTTTCTACCTAAATGTATCCTATGTTAGACAGCTAAAAATTTTATGTGCTCTCTATCTACATAGACGTTACCTATATTGTACATCTAAAGGTTTTTCTACTCGTAACATACATACACATTTGCCATATTCTACTTCAAAATTTATTGGCACTTTTTACTCGCCAGCATATTTGTTATATTCCACATCTTAGGTTTTCTATACTTTTCGCTACCTCTCTATTTTCCCAAATAGGTTCCTACCTGAATTTAGAAATTTTTAAGTTCTACAGATCCTTGAATCTTGTCTACATTCTATTTCAAAACAATTTTCATAGATTTTTTATCAACCATCAGGTATTACGTTAAAATAATTTTTCATAGGTATTTCAACCACTACATATTCCACTACAACAATTGTCCATACATATATCAACCACCACTTATTCCACAACAATATACAATAATTTTGCACACCAATATCAACAACCATACATATATACATACCAATATCATACACATCATACACATATCATATATAAATCACATACATATCATGCATATATCATACATATGTATGCATACCTAAATCATATAAATATTTCATATACATATCACACATATATCATACACATATCATACATACATCACACATACATCACACACATATCATACACACATGCATACAACTACACAGCCCAGCGAGTCAACGCTCACACACGGTCCAGTTGCTGCGTAAGCAGCATCAGTATTTGCTTTCATTAAAGTCGATGCGCTAGACCAGCTCATGATGGGGGGGGGGGTGTAGTGTGAACAAGAACATTAATTAACTTAGCTTACGGAAATTTAATTCTCTTGCGCATGATGGACTGATGACGTCCAAGTGAAACTTATACGTATATATATAATTTATGTATGTCAGTATAAATTATGGTCACAACAACACCATGTATGGTCACACCAGCACCATATATGGTCACACCGGCACCACACAGCTATGGCAATCCATAATTCCCGCCTGACACACACGCGTTGCCCCACAATCTCCTGCATTCACACAGAGCACACAGAAGGGATGGTACGATATACAGAGCAGCCGCCACACAGCTCTGTGTGTGTGTGTGTGTGTGTGTGTGTGTGTCCGAGCACTTTTTTTCGAACAGGGAAACTCATCCAGCGTCCTGAGGCTTGTATGTTATGTGTGTTTCTTGTGTGTTTCTTGGGCGTTTTTATGTGTTTCTATTTGTGTTTCTTGTGTGTTTACTGTGTTTCTTGAGAGTTTTTATGTGTTTTTTGGGTACTGTTTTGTGTTTCTTTTGTGTCTTTTTGTGTTTCTTGTGTGTTTCTTGTGCTTTTTCAATACATTAAATAAACCTGTCTTGTTCGTCTGGAAATCTCAGAGTAATTTGGCATTCTGTTAAACACAGTTTTGTGTTTAAAGTTCATACAGTGTTTTTTCGCCAATAAATAAATACCAATATATTAATGTCAATACATTTATTAATGGCTGACTCGTACGCTCGCGTCTGAGGCGCCTTCGCCTCACCCCGACGAGCCAGGGACGGTGGCGTTGACTCAGCATGGCGAGAACCACGGAATTAATGTTAGAGTGAGTTAGAATAAGTTAATTCATGTTCTTGTTAGATAACAGCTCAGCATTCTAAAAGTACTTCCAATAAGATGTGGAAATCGAATGTAGTATAATGATATATGATATATATATATATATAATGCCTTACGAATTTTGAGTTATATAAAATTCTAGAAATACTTCAAGTAGGATATAAAAATCGAATCTGGTATAATAATATTTGATGTATTGACTTAGAATGAATTTTGAGTTAATATGGACCTATTATTATTTATTACTGAATGAGTTAGCTAAAATTTTCAGTAAGTCGTGCAGAGTTAGAAAAATTTTAAAAAGTTATCGTAAAAAGTAAGATTTCATTACCTACACATCGTCGTACATGAAGCAAAAATTGCCAAAGTTGAATATCTTTAAAAAGTAAACCTCCGTTTGTTATGAATCGTATAAAATGCTGTAAAAATTGAAAAAAAAATATCGGTAAACATTTGTTTTTGGCTCTAATTTATCGCGAAGATATATTGGAAATCTATTAATCTATGTACATTTATAAATTCATTCGACTAGAAATCCCCGACGTGCGAGTACAGTTGGACTTGAAAGTACGAAACTTTAAACTTGTCCGATAAGGAAACTACAACGCGTCTTAAGTAATGATCCTCTCCAGGTCTCTTTCTCCCTGTTACTTTCTCACCAAATTTTAACTGCGATGTTTTCTTCAAAATATTTTTCACATAATCTATTTTTAAGTAGGATTTTCACAACGTCTTTTTCACAGAATATTTTTCATAAAATATTTTCAAGTTATATTCTTCTCAGGACATTTTTTTCAAGCACAAATGTTGTTTTCTTAGCACATCGTTTTCCTTCACATCTGCTTTAGCGTTTCCTCTTTTTCTTCGTTTCTCTCTAGTACTGTCCTCTTTTTCTCCTTTTTTGATACAATTTCTCATTCTCTGTCGCTTATTCTCTTTTAATTTCCTTCTCCTTCTCTTCCTTCTTCGTACAACAGTTAAGCAAAAGTCAAAGAACGACACGCTTAATCATATATATAAAATAGTTCAGTCGGATATGAAGATCTAGGAATAGGAATATGTAAGAACAGGAATATATAGGAATATAGGAATATTTAGGAATATAGGAATATATAGGAATCTAGGAATATATTAGAATATAGGAATAAATAGGAATGGGATTATATAGAAATAGGAATAAATAGGAATAGGAATATATAGGAATAGGAATGTATAAAAATTTGAATAAAATGTTTTTATTTTACTTTCATTTTTATAATACCTCAATTACAGGAGTTCACTTCTGTATCTTTTAAACAATTTCCGTCTAAAGAAAAGCGAACTTCCCAATAAATTGTTAAGTCTTCTTTTAAAATTCAAAGTTCATTACATGCGCTTTTCATTCTTAAATAAATTCCCATCACAGATTTTGAAAGTTATTACTCCATTGTGAAATGAGTGTCAGTGTCAAATTTTATTAAATCTCCTCCTCATTATAATGTTACAAAATCTTCAGAAAAGGATTTTGCTACCGAGAAATTCCCTTTCTTGTTAATTCTGTGAGATTTTTGATTGTGTAATCACATGGTTTTTTTATTTTTCATAATTTCAGGTTCAGGTTATTCGACTATTCAAATAACGTGAATTTATTTTTATCCTTCCTGTTCAGTTTAATTACAATTCATTCTGACTACAGTATATCCTTTACAAACTTCACAAAGGATGCTCAATATTTCTAACATCCATTATGACCTCATTATATTCATGACTAAGTTCAAAAATCCTGTCCAATGTAATTAAAACTCATTCTGACCTCATCACATCCTTAAATGATTTTATTCAATATCATTAACATTCATTTGATCGCATCATTTCGTTGACTAACATCACAAACCTTATTCAACAAATTCAACATTCATTCTGACCACATCATATCATTGACTAATCTCACAAACCTTATTCAACATAATAACATTCATTCTGACCAACACATCTCTAACTAACATCACCAATCACTGCACGCAAAATCTCCTCCTTCTTTCCAAGATCAATCAAATCTTTCTCGCCGTCTCATTGCTGTCTGCCGCCATTCAGGTGTCCGAAGAAACTCTCATTTTTGGACAGAAATTCGGTGTTTGCGAGACGGCGGGCGGTTGCGTCCTTCCGCCACTGCGTCCTCTATCCGCCTGCTGTCCTTTTATCCACTGGTTCTTTTATGAGGATTTCAGTCCGACTTCGGCCATGAATGGGCCCGAGGCAACCAGGTAGAACGGCATCGAGATTTCCGATATTTAATGTTAGTGCGACATCGACTTTGTCGGGTGCGTGGGTGTCCGATACAGCAGGCCGTGGGAAGATCATACGCTGTGTGCGTGTATGAACGAATACACCATTAATACAGAAGCCCTTGTGTGCCTAGCACTCTATGAAATGCCGGCTGAACAGATGGCCTATTTTTATACTCTGCCTGGACGAAATTCTGAGAAGAGTTGACCAGATCAACAAAACTTTTCAAGGGTGTGTAGTCGTGCAGTTATCATACAGCTTATATCAGACCCTCAGAATGAAGCACCTTGTGCCCTGAAGCTGATCAGTCGTACAAGTATTTACCTCAATGAGCTTGCATCCTAGATACTCAAAATACCGCCAGCTGTGCCCTGAAGCTGATCAGTCGTACCAGTATTTACCTCAATGAGCTTGTATCCTAGATACTCAAAATACCGCCAGCTGTGCCCTGAAGCTGATCAGTCGTACAAGTATTTACCTCAATGAGCTTGTATCCTAGATACTCAAAATACCGCCAGTTGTGCTCTGAAGCTGATCAGTCGTACAAGTATTTACCTCAATGAGCTTGTATCCTAGATACTCAAAATACCGCCAGCTGTGCCCTGAAGCTGATCAGTCGTACAAGTATTTACCTCAATGAGCTTGTATCCTAGATACTCAAGATACCGCCAGCTGTGCCCTGAAGCTGATCAGTCGTGCAAGTATTTACCTCAATGAGCTTGTATCCTAGATACTCAAAGTACTGCCTTGCATTCTCTCAATACAACTTACACCTATAGAAACAAGTTCAATTTATGAAAATTATAAATCATTACGAAGGAGGTCAAAAAACATATATCTGATTACAACAGAGAATGTGACGAAGTTGTTAATTTATTTTGCACTGATAAGCAAAGTTAAATAACAATATTAAAATTAAATTGAAATATTAATAAATTTAAATTGTATTTAACCGCAGCGGGATATGAAAAACAGCAAGCGAAGCGACATTCTTCTTTGTAACAAGGGGGAGGGAGCGGAAGAGATGGGAGTGGGTAATGAAAAATAATGGGGGAGGGAGAAGAGTGGTGGGTAAGGGGAGGGGTTAGGGTGGTTGTGTGGGAGGACTTAGTGATGAAATAAATAGGTTACTGTGTATTTTTGGGTATTGTGATTAATTGTTGTTATTGCATTCATTGATCGCTGTTTCATAAAGTTAAAATTAAGTTTTATTAGGTCTAATACCTCCCAAATTATTAAACGCGGGAATAATTGTACAATTGCTCAATGTGATTTAATCCAAAGAAGAAAAATTAATGAATTGTATCAAATTTATGAATAATACGTGAGTAATAAATTTTTTGACTCACTGACATTACACATGAAAAAATACTCACCAAAAAATGACCCATTTTTCTCTTACTAAACGCACAACATATTTTTAGTCCAAAAGTACTTAACACATGAAAAGATACACACAAAAAAATACATTCATCCCTTAGTAAACACATGATACACATTTTGGTTCAAAATAATTAGCATGTAATTAGATTAATAAACACAGCACATTCATCACTTAGCACGGAACGCATCAAATTTGCTTCACGTTCACGTGGCTTTAATTTGTTTTAAATTGAACGTTCACGGTTGAATTGAACGCTGGGAGCAGCAGCAGCTGACGTCAGTTCAGTAGAGGGGAAAGTGAAGATACCCTAATGTTTTGGTAGCAGTTTTACGTGCGAAGGTGAGCAAAAATTCCGAGCGGTTTTTCCTTTTTCATTTTTTATTTGTATTTCTCATAATTTTTTTTTTTATTTTTTTTTTTCATTTATCATTTTTTATTTCTTATTTTTCTTTATCATTTTTTTAATTTTTTCAAGTATAATGATTATCTTCCCAGCTTTTTATTATGAGAGTAAATTTAGATTTACGAAGTTGGGGAATTGAGGCAGAGTTATTTAATTTTAATGACTAAATTTGAACGATAAAACGGGAATGAATGAATTTAACTCAATAAATTCAAGGAGGTGAATAAGAATGAGCCAATTTTAGCATGTAAATTCAAATGGGTTAATTTTTGTTAGTAGACTTGAATGGACTTTCGGTGATTAAGCGCAAGTGAACAAAGGTCAAGTACTGAATTTAAGTGAAGAAAATAGGAAACGAAAGTTTTAATGAATAAAAATTAAGGAACGCGTTTGAACAAGTAATCTTGAAGGAATAACTTTGGGTAAGTTCGTTTGCTTGAATTAATAACTTTGGGTAAATTAATTTGCCTGAATTAATAACTTTGAGTAAATTAATTTGCCTGAATTAATAACTTTGGGTAAATTTATTTACTGGAATTAATAACTTTGGGTAAATTAATTTACTGGAATTAATAACTTTGGGTAAATTTGTTTGCTGGAATTAATAACTTTGGGTAAATTCATTTGCTGGAATTAATAACTTTGGGTAAATTAATTTGCTTGAATTAATAACTTCGGGTAAATTCATTTACTGGAATTAAAAACTTTGGGTAAGTTCATTTGCTTGAGTTAACTCATCATCTAATTTGAGGGAATAAATGTGATTAGAAAATTTGATAAGAAAAATAGATAACAAAAGTCTGTCTACTAGAAACACATTTCGCAAACCTCCCAAATGTGCAGGTGTTGACTTGTGTGTTGACTTATATTAGTTTAACATGGTTCATTCGAACTTGCTCACATAAGTCATTTCATTCAAATTCCAATATTTAAGCACTTCGACTTCGTTCATGTATAATAATGCAAATTCATTCACTACATTTGAAGAACTTAAACTTAATGACTCAAATTTACTCATTGAAGTTTCCGAGTTCAAATTTACTAAAACAAATTATCTTCAGTTCCTCAAATCACAAAACGCACGGAATTTTTACTGCCTCAGAAACGTTTATTTATTTATTTTATACTAGGAAACAACACAAAACACAAACACATTTTATACTATTTTATTGCTATATTTACTAAGAAACAACACAACAAACTGCACGACTTTCACACACATGTGTAATAAACTGTCAAGTGGCAAGTAACAATGTAATTTGAAGTAGCTTTATTTCCCTATTCTGAATATTATTTTAGTAATATTCTCAACCTGAAGAATTAAAAATTTTATTTCCACTGAATTCTTAAGGCAAATATACATGTGTGGTGCTCGTCATAGCCGTGTGTGTAGCGGACCTGACTCCGTGCGGGGAGACCCGGGTTCGAGTCTCGGCGCTGCTGGCGATTTTCTCTGTTGGGTATAGGAGAAAGATTCTAAGCACAATACCCCACTCTACCCAGGTGTCTGAAATGGGTACCGGTCTTCGACCGGGGGAAAGCGTCATGGCGTCCTGGTGTTAGTTGTAAGGCATTTGAAAAACCAATGTAAAAGGTGATATGTATCATGCTTCAATTGGAAATAAAGCATCCGTAGATGCCGATGTTTGTTATACAGGTCTGTGTTGTGTCTGCTGTGTGGTATACTGGTCTGTGTTGTGTCTGCTGTGTGGTATACTGGTCTGTGTTGTGTCTGCTGTGTGGTATACAGGTTTGTGTTGTGACTGCTGTGTGGTATACAGGTCTGTGTTGTGTCTGCTGTGTGGTATACAGGTCTGTGTTGTGTCTGCTGTGTGGTATACAAGTCTGTGTTGTGTCTGCTGTGTGGTAAACAGGTCTGTGTTGTGGCTGCTGTGTGGTATACAGGTCTGTGTTATGGCTGCTGTGTGGTATACAGGT
>JACJUY010011592.1:0-14060 GCA_014220935.1 Platorchestia sp. MABIK
GTTTTACATGATTTAGTATTAACAGCTTCCGCAACGGAAGTTGGCGGGCAATTGTCTAGCGCTTTAGCTCCAGAGGCCACGGCAGGAGATAAAGAGGATTTATAACATTTTATTTCCCCGAAAGGAAGGTATCCGTTAGAAACGCGCATGACCTTATAGTCAGCAACGTGCTGTATTTCAAGAACTTTAAAAGCTTGACGAGCATCGACACCTAAAATTCCGTTGACTTGGATGCTATCATTAATTATTTCCGGAAAGGATGTTGACAAAAGAAGTTTAGATTTTAAAAGAGCAATTTTAGCTCGCAATCCCTTCATCCCCATCTGCAGGTTCAAGTTCTGCGTTGCGAAAACATCAAGCTCATGCTTCTCACTGTCCGGAAGCACAAGTTCAATGCTAATTTGCTTATCCCTCAACGGGACAGAAGCTTCTACAGTGTTAACAGTAAGTTCCTGCATGTCAACTGCAAAACAGTCAGGAATTACAGTAGCTAAGTCGATTAACGACTTTTGGCTACCAGTATCTATCAAAAAATTAACTCGCCTAGCTACACCACCATACCTAGTAGAAAGGGCCACAAGAGGGCACATCCGGAGACGTGCCTTTAACCGTCATGAGGAGGCGGCAGCAAGAGGAGAAGACTCAACAAATTTAGGACATGACGGGCTAACATGATTGTTAGTTTTACACAAGGAACAGGTATAGGGAAGACCCTTATCTTTTGAAGGACACTCAGAGTTTAAATGCTTGCTACTTAGGCATATGGTAAATAGCTGTAACTCACCAGCTCGCTTCACGCGTTTTACGTGAGAGTCAAATTTTCTACATGAAAATGACGAGTGGTTAGCCTGATTACAGAAACGACACACCTTAACACTGGGCAACTTACCGAGCACAGGAGAAGGTCTATTTTTGTCCCTAACTTCAGCACGGGTTATTCCCCCCACCCTCTCATTTCATAAGGGAAGAGATGGTTTAGGTTTGGTTTTCGTTTCAAGAAGAGAATGTACCTTATGTGCATGCTCAAACATTTCCAAGGTAAAGAAACTCGCTTTAGAATAGCGAAGGAGTTCCAACAGAAAAAAGTCAGGAAGTTTTGTTTTAATCACAGCAGAAAACAGTAGGTTTCCAGACTTCTCGCTACAGAAGTCTAAACCCAGCTTTGATAGCTCGAGAAGTCGAAACTTAACCTTAGAGAGAAAAGAACCTATCTCGGCCAAGCTCTGAACACCGGGACAACTGAGTAACTCATCAAGCGCCACAGAAACTAATTTGTCTGCGTTGAGAAACTCTTGCGAGAGTGCAGCCCAAGCAGATCGAAAACTAGACTCTTCATTCTGAAGACCCTCAACAAGACTGAGAGCTCTACCCTCCAGTTGGTTCTTTAGGAAAATGAATTTTTGCCCCTCATTCATGTTAGTATAAGCTTGAAGGGCATTAAGAAAAGACTCTTGAAAGTGAAGGAAATTAAAAGGACAACCCTCATTGTCGCTAACTTTTTCAACGTCAACTGAGGTGCTCTAAAGATATTCAAAGGGACATCAGAAGTTGAAACTTTAGACACAGAAGGTAAACCGGTATCACTAGAGTTTGACACCGGGGAGGTTGAAATTAAGGTTTTAAGCTCTGCTATAAGTTCTATCACCTGAACCTCATGCTCGGCCCTCCTAGCTAACTCCTCGTCAGACACTTCATCAACATCAGAAGGTATAGTAGAGGACAGAAGACTATAGGACTGTAAAAGCCCACTCAACTGAGGAACGGCTTCTACAAGGAAGGCTAGCTCACAGTCAGGAGAAAGACCTTTTTTTCTTATAGAAGTTATACTGCATTTGATGCCTCGTAATTTAAGGCTCAAGGCCACAGTAGTATATTTTTCATTTTCCATAATAATCAAATGTATGTTTAAAGCTTATTAGAAAAACTTTCATCTAATAAATTCAGGTCTACACTATTAAGGGGACAGATTACATTCTTTTATGCAATATAGAAAAATACTGATGACACAGAAAATACACACAAAAATTTCACTCACCCCACCAGTTACTTTTAAATTCACATTTCTTTTCATTTCTTAAAGTTTACACAAAATTTTAAATTTTTCTAAACTTACATTTACACAAATTTCACACGAGTGAACCTAATAAGGGTTAGGCAAGGTAAAAATGGCTAGAACCTATAAACGTAAGGCTCTTAAGCAACACAACACAGTACCTTGCCTAGAATGCAACACCGGTATCACTCAACTTAAATCTAATGAGATTCAACACCGACTTCGGCAGTCCGGGCAGCGGCAGTTTAAACACACAAAAATAATAAAATTTACATATTTTGTTTGGTGATGTTTAATTAAGAAAGCCATTTGAAAAGGAAAAGAAAATATTCACGAAGAAAAAATAAAATAGATACCAGGATTTTATCCTGTCGGACTTCAGCCAAGCTCTGCCGTCAAAAGGATGGCGCTGAGAAATGCCGGCTAATTGCCGTTTAGGCAAAACTGTTTTCAGCAGCTTAACTTGAGAACTTTCAGTTCTTCAAGAAAACTAAAAATGAAGAAGTGAAAATTATCTTCGAAAAAAGTAACTATGTCCCGCCACCCGACCGTGCGGCGTAACTTTCCGAATTAACGGACACTGAAGACATAGACATACCTAACACCCATAGTGGGGTCAGGGAACGGTGTAATTTAAGACAATTTTAATGACAAGCGTAACAAAGGAAAGGAGGCTCACCTGAATATCTTCGAAGATAACATTCAGGCGAAATGTCTCCAATTAAGCCGGCTGTCAAATACACTAAGTCCCCTAAGCAGGGGTCGGTTGAGGCCAGAACCCGCATAGCACACGTTAGATGCACTCGCGGAGACGACTAATCTGAAACCTGAGGTGGCAACAGGCTGCGGCCACCTCCATAGTTTGCTCGAAACCGTTGCTGTGGTTTCGGACTCGAGCAAGAAGATGATACGAACGATTTAGTTAAGTTCACTGATATTAGTCGCCAAGGAAGTGAAGCACCCCCGCCATTGCTTCGCTTTGTCATAAATTGCCAGCGTAATTGCCTTTTAGGCTTGGTTAAATTAATGAAAGCCTTTGTCCTTTATTGTGCAAGGTATTGCCTGTCTTGCACAGGACTTCAGCAACGAGCGATGGCTGGATTTGCGACAGTATATCATTAATGCAAATTTTTTTTTGGGTTTTTATTCATTTCATAATTGGTCTTTTTGCTTTGGCTAAAATATCAAAAAGAAAATAGTTTGACGGTTTCTCTCAATATACAAAATTAACTCATGACACGACTATTGAACACCTCGTATGGCTGTTGTTTTTATTTCCGATTAAAGGGTGCATCGGGGACAATTCCATGCACCTCACACCTTCAGGGTTGTAGATTGATGGTCTGAAGTTCAGCATCCAGGCTTAAAGATGTGACAGGAGGTTTTTCGGCGAAGTGTTGCTAGGAGAATTCACTCACTTCTCTTCAGTGTCACAATTTTAACAAGATTTCAGATGGTTTTAATTTTTCTCATGGAAGATTGATAGTTTACGACTATACTAACAATTCGCTTATGGGTGAATTCCATAAAGGGGCCGCCTTCAAGTAAATTTTTTAAGCACACGTGAACATTTAGGAGAATCAAGGAGTTTTTAATGGAGGTACGTTTTGTAGTGTAGTAATGGCAGTAGAAAAAATAAAGGTCAAAATTTTCCTCAGCACCACAGGAGCAATTTGGATCATCAACAATATTGAAGGAGTGAAGGTATGACCGAAGTTCCGAGTGTCCAATACGCTGACGAGCAAGAGTTGGCTCTACGCAGTGGGTCTTGTGTGTAGCCCGAGGCCACCTCGCCGTATTATCTCTGATTTTCAGTAAATGACGTCCTTTACTCGTCAGTTTAACCCCCCTTCTCCATTCAGTGTTCTTTTAATTAAAAGGCTTCACATGTGAAACTCTTTGTTTCTTCAGAAAAGGTCGGCGTTAGCGTGCAGCACAGAAGCAGATGGGGATCTGTGGCTGCCTCATCTGCAGCCTTATTACCAGGGACACCTTCATTGCCTGGAATGAACTGCAGGAAAGCGCCGTGGGAGCAGTGTTAAGCAGCTTGGCTTAGATTTTGACAATGACCCATTTTAGGGATTACTGATGCGCTTAGCGCTACATTCATTGCCAAACCTCAGCTAACCAGACATGATTTCTGAGAAATGCCTTTATAGGTAAAAATGAATAAATTAGTAATGGAAAGATGCCAAAGGCCAAAAAAATTAATTAACGAACCCCTCATCTTAAATTTAGTAAATGAAGTTTTAGGCTTCGAAGAATTGGTCCCATTGAACCTTTTTTCAGTAGGCAAAGAGAGGCCGAGCAGATGACCTTCCCATAAGAGGCGCAGCGAGCAAGTCCCGCCATCAGAGTCCCCAACGCCGAGCTCCGTCTGCCGACGCTCGCTTATTTTGAACGGCGCATGCGCAGCGAACAAAATCGTGGCTTTCAAATTAGCGATGGTTTACACGCTAGGCTTATGCCCGTTGCCGAGGGTAATGGGTTCGTTATTAAAATGTAATTATTGAAGATATGAGTATGATAGAAAATGAGAAGTCTTGGGGTTTTAAGCTTAAATACTTAAAAGGAAAATAACGTAATACATCTAAGATGGGCGAACCTCCACAATTTCACATGTTAAGGGGAGATAGTTTTTTGGCTTTCTATTCAGTATGAGGTGCAAGGAGCTCAAGGAGTCACTAAAAATTAACATACTTATCTTCCACGTTGTTGTTCAACAGTGTCCATTGAAGAGTTTCGTTGATAGCCATAAGCTCACACTCAATGACGTGTATCTGTGGACAGAGTTTCCAGTTCGTACTCGTAGTGACACCCCTGGAAGGGACAACCAATGCAGCAGATGTCTCGGACACTACTGCGGAATTTCTATTTTCGCTTTCCGAGCTCAAGTTAACTACGGGTTTCAATGGGTGCTGAAGAATAGACATACCCGACAGTTTCTTTATAAACCCTTTCCTTCCCAACACTCTAATTGCTAAGGAAAAAATTTTCTAAGGTAATTTCAGTCATTACCCTGAAATATCAGCAAAATTGCCTTAGCATGTGTTTTTCTGCATAAGCAGGTGCATACTTCCTTTTTAGGGAAACCATTCTGTAGCATTTTCAGTCAAAAATTCGATTTTCCCGATTTGTTTTATTGCTTTAAAAGAGTTTGAGATATGTTCCCGAATGTCTGTAGAAATATCAGGAACGTATCCCAGTGCTAGCGCCCCCCAGAAGGGGGGGAAGTGCAGGTAGTTAGGGATAAATTGAAGTCAAGGCGACACAGACGTACTTGTACGCCTTTCTTGGTGTAATAATGTGTAAATCTCAATTGTAAATCATTATCTCATTGAATTGAAAGTATGTAACAGTCCTTTAGAAAGGTCTGCTACGACTTTTCACTGGCCCCCTCCTTCCTTCCCTCCTCCGAAAGGGGAGGCGGGGTAGCTGTGGAAGGCTCTTCATTGGCTTGTAAAGGTAATCAAGTCGTATTTTTCATTTGTATATTTTCATGAGAAATACGTTATTTATCTAGGTGAAAGTATATTAGAGTAGTCCACGAACTATTTTCAGCCTATTGGGGGAAAAAGCTGATGTTTTATGGAGAACATCCCCCTTACGGACCTTTTTTTTTCATTATTGAACCTAGAGTAATGAAATTTGGTTTACTGATAAGAAATACACTTTAGAATCATTTACCTGTCGTGACAAAATGCGATTTTCTTGAAAATAAAATGGGAAATCATAGAAAACGACATTTGGGGGGTTTCTAAATGCTTCTTCTCTAACAGTTTTTGAGCTACAGTAATGATTTTGGTATCATTGGATGCAGAATAACGTGGACATTCCAAAAAACTAATTGCTTTTTCTAAAATTTTCAATTTAAAATTTAAAAAGGGAAAAAATTAGAGAGCAAAATTTTTTTTTTAAATTCAAATTTATGACGTCATAACTTTGAAGCAAAAAATGAATTTTGAAAAACAATTAATTTTTTTGCAAATCTCTTATTTTTCCGCATCCAATGATACCAAAATCATCACTGTAGCTCAAAAACTGTAGGAGAAGAAGCATTTGAATCTTAAAAATATGTTTAATAAAACAAATAAGTTTTCAAGACGTTTGTTATAATATCTCCTAAGTTTGCAAAGCTAGAGCAATGCGGTTTGTTGCATTTGAAAGTGAAATGTGTGCTCTAAAAATTTGCACAGATGGATTTTCCAAAAATTTGACGCAAAACTTTCCGTAGACTTTTTACCCAAAAATTATAACTTTTACCCGACCTCTTCCAAAATTTTTTTCATAAATTCGGAATGAAATAAATCAAAAAACTGTCATGGCTATCTTTTAGAGCACACATTTTACTTTCAAATGCAACAAACCGCATTGCTCTAGCTTTGTAAATTTCGGAGATATTATAACAAATGATTTGTTTATATTTTTTTTATTACAAGGAATAATTAATTATCTATGCCCTAATGAAATAATTTTGTTTGGGATAAGTTGTTACGAATTTTGAAATCTAGTAGTCTGCAAATTTTCATAGACGGACGTCTAATAGAAAAAGTTTCAAGTTGTTGGAAATGGTTCCTTTAATTAACACGTTGATTACGATTGCGCGTGTTGTAAAATTGATTTGGTTAGGTTGTAAAAATCAGACTGGTAAAATCGATTTATTTGCTTGAATAAGATTCCGTCCTTCGTAAGAAATGTACAAAATGTAAGAGCTCAATAATATTTTCATGGTATGATAAAATTCCTTCAAAAAAGGTCGCAAAATGGTTTGAAATGTTATACATTTACATTTATGCGTGAATGAACAATTTAACTAGTGGTGTACATTTGTCCCACTCTGTGGTCAAAGTATTAAATTGAAAAAAAAATTATGCTTCAAAAATGTATGCTTCGAAGTCAAAAAAAAGGTCGAAAAATCTGAGAAACACTATCAATTTAGTTTTTGTTTAATTTTATCTGTAAATACATGTACGTATGAAAAGCTCGCTCAAGTTAAATGAAAAACGTATTAAATGCATTGCATAGATCATGAAGCTTACATTGAGTGGATATCAATAGCAAATTGCACGTGTCAAACTTCTGGAGTGTCTAAAAGCATGGTTGCAGGAATATTATTAATTGCCCTAATTTTGTCATTTACTTCAAATTATTTCCCTACTAGTTGAATTACTCTGAAATTTTGTCAGTTTCCCTAAAATGGAAGCATTAGCCATCTGGGAACTGGAGTACCCGTCGGGAAGCAAAGGGTTAACCTCCAAAATCACCGTAAACTGCACAACAAGGACATCTTTAGGTTCAAAAAGTAAAAATAAAAATTGAGCAAGATAGAGAGAGCACTTGACTATTTGCAAGAATAAATGACACATTTTACTGCCACGGGTCCATTACGGGCTCAGCCCAGATTTGTAGGACAATCAGCTGAGCATTTCATGCTGGAACGTTTGACATGTACGCTGGATCAGCGCAGGCTAGTAAGTTAAAAGTGGCTCACAACACATTGAACACAGAGAGGTGGGCTGACTAAAAAGGGCAGTAGGTCGTTCACTAAGAAACTAGATGTAATACACACTAGTCCTAATTCTTGTTCAGAAGAATGACAGTGACTTGGTGAAGCACCAAGTTTCTAAGTTAAGAACATCTCGCACTATACATTGACTACATAAAGGTGAGCTGATAAAAAATATTAGGTTGCTCACCGCAAACCTACCTATAACATAGGAATTAAACGTAGAAGTCTAGTTCAGTAGAATATACACTTGGGTAGAGTGGGGAATTGTGGCTGAGTTCTCCCATTTCGCAACGAGGAGAATCACCGGGTGGCACCACCGGGATTCGAACTGCCGACGCCTTCCCGTGAAGGGCGCGTGCTCTTAACCACTCGGCCTCGGTGACCACATAAGGAGCATCTGTGTAACAGTTTTCAAACACATTCTTAATCCACCAAGGCCGTAATATAAACGATATATAGCCTTTGACATCGATTCTCCTGTCTTACAATTTATCTTTGACAAACTTTTAAACAAGCAATGGATAAATGAAACAACACTCGGAATGAAACGAGATTGCGTCATCGTTAGGATTATGGCATCTGCTCCCTAAAGGCAATGCAGTTGGATTAATCAAAAATTCACTGTTAATAAGCCAGACAGTCGATATAAAATTGTGAAGGACACGAAAGAAACAGAGTCCAAAATTCTTCGAGGAAAATAATGATTGTTTAGAAGTTAATATAGGTGTAGTGTGTACAAGTTGATAAGTGGAACTGATGTAAAGGTCTAGCAAGAAAATGCGCTGGTAATTTAGTTCTCAAAAACTGTCTTGTTGTTCCGCGATGAAAAGTAAACATAAACACCATATGCCAGCATGCCTAAAGCGTTTTGCGGTCTAGGATTTGTAGTTTTAGAATGCCTCAATCCGCTAACTTCTTTCTAGTTGAAATTGTCAAGATTTGGATCTAGCTGCCAGAGGGATTGTCTCAACTGGGTTTGTGAATACGAAAAAATCGTCTGAAAATCTTCTTCGGCAATTCTGTAAATTTTTAAAAATATTCTGAAGTGTCAAAAAGAGTTCCCACTGCGATTTCAGAGAGATTTGTCCCATGATAAAATTTTATATGAGTATTTTTCAAAATATCGGAATCAATACAGAAAGTAAAGATATTTTTAAAGGTCCCTCATTCAAAATGAACGTCAACGAACAACGAAACGAAGGAATATAACTGCTTCGATTTTCTATAAATTGTAAAAAAGCGTTAAATCACAGTGTCACGTGTCTCTGTAAGTTAATTCATTTTGTTGATGTGGATATGCCAGCGCTTGTGAGTGAATATTGGGGATTGTGAATGCTGCTGTTACGGTGCTGCTATAGCGTGAGGTCTACCACTCTATGGCCTGAGATCTACCTCTAGCTAGTACTATACAGGTAGCTTGAAGTTGGGTTAGGTTACTAATAGATATTACTTATTTTCATACATTCAATTTAGCGATAAGCTCTTAATTTGTACATCTCAAACTACGCCTGAGTAGACGATATATTGAGGTAGACCTCACGCCTTAGTAGCACCGCTGTTACTCTCCTACTACATAGTGTTAGAGCGTAACCTGAGCCTGAAGGATTGGATAGCAACCAGGGAAAAGCCCCTCAGCCCATTCTTCTAAGATTTCCCTTATCTATTCTAGTCCAGTCTATTCACGTCTTCATTTCAAGAGTAAACTTATATAAATATCTAAATATATTTCCTCATGAATCAGCAAAATACTGATTTTGTAGTAGACCCCCCTTTAGAGGCAAACACGAGGTTAATTAGATTTGTCCATCCTATGCTATGGGAGACCGATTTCCTTAGGCGATCTGTCAGAGTACCTCAGTTATAGATAAACCTTCGGGACATCATGTTGTTGGGCACCGCGCAGAATTTCCAAAAAGGAAACTGAAGTTTATAACCAAAATTAACGGCAATTGTATTCTTAATTAGTAAATATTTTGGGTGGTAGTTTCAACATTATTACCATCATAACTAGTAGTCATGATGTCTCTAATAATATTAACACGTAAACAGTAATAGCACCAGCAATATTACAGTTAACAATAGTACAATTTTCAATATCATCACGGGCAACAATGTCACTAACATGATCAATGAAAGCAGCATTGTCAATTCAATATTATCACTAACATGATCGGTAATGAGAAGATGGCACAGACAGCACAGGCAGCCCACAAGACGGTCCCATTGCAATGCAATTTTTAAATGATTATCAATGCCAAAAATAGGCTGGAGAGTTCATTCGGAAATTCAAGAACGACAAACACGAATTAAAAGATTTTTTGAGGACGTGGAAACAAATGTAGATTTTTGAGGGTGAGGCATGAAACATTTTCAAAAACGAATTTTCACAAAAATGATGCATTTCATAAAACACTACTCAAAAATTAATCAATAGTTCTTCAATTTTTTAATGTTTCTCAAATTTTCTCCAATTATGAACTATTTCCATCTGAAATTCAAGAATTTTCAAGACCAAGTAAATCACAGCATTATTTAAAACATCGAAAAATAAAAGTAAAACATGAATGATATGAACAGCAAACCGACAGCTATTTACTCCACAGAAGCATTGTATTATTACACATGTACGTGTAACATTTTTCAAATATTTTTAATGATTAACAATAATGATTTTGTAATACTTTTAAACATCTTAAAATATTTTTCAAATGTTCAAATCAAATATTAACGGAAATTTCAAACGTTGCTCTACCTGAATTCAGATGGCATCATCTTGCTTTAGATACCCATCAAATTTTGAGTAACTGTAACTTTTCAGCTTTTGTGACACAGAGTTTCAATGCCTTCATATGATTGAACTATTTTTATGATTGATGAATGTTGATTCCTAATAAGGGAAACAATAATGATGAATAAATATATGAAGATCAGAACAGTTGTGGCAAGTTGCAGCGAGGGATTATAATGCTAGTATTCTTCCCCTGAGCTGAGAAGAACGAGGTATGACACGTGATAGAGATAAGTGTGCGTTAGTGAGGTAAGGAAAGAGGGTATGGCATCGATGGTTGATACACTGCCCACATTCTTTTTTGTTATGGTAATAACCGTAAGTCAGATGTTATTTAAATTAATTGGAATTAGAATCATGGTTGTGTCGTGTAAATTGCACATGTCAAAGTCGTGCCGCTCTGAATTATGCTCGTAAGTTGTGCATTTGATAAACTATAAAACGTTATTTATAATATCTTCATAAATCCGGGTAAAGTTTCCGTGAGTTAAAATTAGAATACGAAATATAACACGTCACATACGATAATTTACCTCATCTTACATACAAAGAATTCCTGAATTATCGTCACTTATATGAGAGCCTCAAATTTCAAGGCGTAACTCGATCCTGAGGCAGTGAAATTCACTGATTCATAATCTCATGTAAGGGTATAAAATAAGATGCAACATTAGCACATTTTGAATCTTACTTCAATCTTTCACGACATAACGTGTAGTGACTGATAATTCTCAGCTGTCCAGCTACACATTTTCTATGGGTAACAAACGTAAGTACGGAAAACAATTCATTCATTGGAATTAACGGTTGAAAGTTGCATTTAAATTCCGTGTGTGAACATAAAAGTTTTTATGAGTCATTAAGAGCAGTATCGCTGCATGCCAGGTTATCGAAATTCTAGCCGTACATTTTATGTGGGATTGATAAACAAATTTTACCCGTTCATGAGACGGTGAGCGGAAAAGAAAAAGAAAAACACGGAGAAAATCGAAGGGGTAACTAAATAAGCTTCAATCTATCATTGATTACCCATGGAATGTAAATGACGAGGCTTGAAAAATTCTAAGTGTGTGTTCACACTACAAGCGGATCGGAGCGTCAATAATGTTTTTACATGTTTGAATGCAGAAATGCTTGGCTGTTCACACCGCAAGCGGAACAGCGCGCTCGGGAAATTCGCTGGGATTTTTTGACGCTCGCTGCGAGCGTTTCTCCACGGCTCTCCCACTGGATTATCATTTTCAATAGGGGTAGAATTGTCGTTTGATTTATAAAAATATAATATATATATATAGAATAGTATGTATAAATTATCATAGAACTACTATAAATAATATTGTAACATGTAATATTTTATTTCAATTTTTCACATTTGGATTCAGTTGGCATTTATCTCTTTTTTTTCTGCTTTCTCGGATTTGTTATTTTATTCTTGCTTTAATTTAAATAATCTGCTTTTAGTTCCATTGTTATGTATTCTATTTTTCTTGTTATGTTGTATATTTTATTTTATGATCTTATAAAAGGAATAATTATGTTCGAATTTTTATTGAAGTTTTCAATTTTTTCGTAAAATGGGAGTAAAAGGAGGCCGTATGGTGAGGAAGAGGCATCAATGAGTGTTCGATACAAAATGTTATGAGCTTGGGTGATTTTTCTCCAATACTAAAGGAAAACATGTCAGTATTTTGAGGATTTTTAGGTCAGGAAAAGTCATATTTGTCAGCATTTTTCACTTAAGTTACTCTGGTACAACCATTAATTTTTGAAGGTAATTATTTAATTTGCACTCACCTAATCTTATCTGAATTGCCATTGATTAGACGTAAACTTAGGCCATCAAACCTATCAAGTATTACCGTTAATTTCAAATTATGAAGTTTAGTCTGGAATACGACCGTATATTAACCGTCGTTTTTCTATGGTCGAAACGACCGTCGGAAACCGATGGTAAATAACAGTCATCGATCAAAAGAATGTAACACTCTTGCTGCTACTCGCTCTCTCCAAAGCGTTCGATAGCGTCGAACATGATAGACTTCTACGTAAAATACTGAACTTGGGAGTAGACACGCAATGGTTTGAAAGTTACTTGTCAAATTGATCTCATGCAGTCCGCATAGAAAACAAATTGTCCCCATTCATTCAAAACAATTTTGGTTTTCCCCAAGGATCCATTCTTGGTCCGCAACTGTTTTCTATTTTCATTAATGATATTCCTCGAATGCCTTCGAACACACGGATCGCAATGTATGCAGATGATGTTCAAAAGGCAATAACAAGTTCTGTATCAGCGAGTTTTTGCTTGTAAGAGCTCACAACACTATGTATATGTAGCACACAGAGATGCATCCATGCTTATGTGGTAACTACGCTTTAGTCACTCCTCAATACTGTCAATCGCTTTTAGCTCAGTTACTGCTAAAGCTTTTTCTAGTCATATTAAGTGTTCAGTAATCCTACAATGTTTTAATGTAACTTTAGTCAAGTTTAGGTTCTGACTACGCAGTCCTGTTTCATTGACACCACGGTAATTGACACGCATCATATGAGAAGCTCATGTAAATCCGCTACTTCCCTTGCCGCAATGGAACACAATGGCTGTAGTAGCAACATGTCTAATAATTGGTATTCCCAGCCTGACCCGAACAAGATGGTGAGTTCCGTAGCTTAGTTAATACACAGCGTCAAGTTTTCTATTCGTTGAGGAGCATTTGCATTTTGCGCTTCCCCTACTTTGTTGCAGCACTTCACCAATACTGAACTTTAGCGTATGTATAGAAATTCATCATTAGAGAGTTCGTGTTTCGGGCTCTTCAAAATAGTAAAAATAATTTCAACATTTGGGAACAAGTCCTGAAAGTAAGGTTATGATGTGCTGTAACCTTGTCTAAGACTAATAATACTGCTCTATTGCCCACTCCTTGTATTTTAGAGTGTGTTTCAATGAATGAAATGAAGTAGCAAGTGAACTATTACAGGAAATCTGCGTGTCATCCACTCTGTTTTCTTTGAGCGCCAAATAACGGGACGGTCTTTTTTTCTGTTTTTCACTGCTCTCGGATTTTCTGCATTATTTAATAAAAGGGGGTTCAGCTTAACATCTCAATTGGTATTACGCCTTACAATAATGTCAGTCGATTCTTTGGGCTTTGTAACCAGAGACATCTCAATTTTCAGCTGTTGTGTAGATTCGACACTGCACTTTCTTCCAGAAGAGACCCTTTTTGTCTACTTTGAATACATGTTTAGATGAATAATTTCCTTCCGAAATTACCCTTCTAAAGTCGAGCCGATAATTAATTAGAGGCTTCATCTGTGTTTGTTTTTGCAGCTTTACCTGATAATTTAAGGTTCTTCAAATAATATCTCTTCTTAAGTAAGTCCCGCCAGCCATCACTCGCTTTAAACTGGCTTTCACTTCCACGCACATCTTTCAAGCTTTCATAAATTAAAATGACCTATTTTGAACCGTGATAGTGCTAAGAGACGCTCCTTTTCTCGCTGCTCTATTAATCAAATATGTGAAAGTGCCTCTGCTGTTTCAATAGAAGAATTTACACGCTTGTCTTCCAAATTTTCTTGCTCATGACGACAAAGATTCTGAACTTGTTTATATTTTATGCCTAAACTATGTATGGCACTGACGATCTCGCTATACTGAACATTCTACTAATGGAAGCAATGCTGTCTCCTTTGGCCTGTTTTTC